>CM046367.1:17883444-17905861 GCA_025413025.1 Ficus hispida | reverse complement strand
CTCTGTCTGTGCAAATTTATTGTGGCAAAATGCACTTTTCGTATTGCTTTATTTGATATTTGTGTTGACAAAATAATTTTTTATTTACTATTTAGTAGTCATGAAGATAATAAATGGTTACTTGTTGTAATGTTTAGTGATATTAACTTAGAGGAGATTCTGGGTAGAAAGAAAGTTTTCAGTTTTTCACTACTTAGGTAGTTAAAAGTGAACTTCTAAGTTCCAAATAAAGTTTTTTCTTGGGTGGACAAAAGTTACTTGTACTCGTCTTCCTAAGGTCTAATTATGGATAAAAGTTCCGTTCAAATTGTACTTTAAGCATTGAGACAAATCACTTGGAAGAATCAGCACCATTTTTGGAAACACCCATGGACCATAGTGGAAACCATAAAATGAATATGAAGCAAGACACTTACTCATTAAGGTAGGCTAAGATATTAGAGAAGTCTACAAAAATCTCATCATATGTGTGCCAATAGAGCTTTTGGCGATTTGCCCAACCAACATTGGCACTACGTTGAAATTTTTCAGAGATGTTGATGATTTTTGGACAAAATATGTCCTGTGTGTGCTTTTAAAGATTTGGATAGTTATGAATCGAATTGCGTTTTTTCTTGTTCTGTGTCATGGCCTATATTGTTCAGTCAATTGGACTTCCATCTCCTACTCTTTTGGTGCAAAAAGTGATCAATATTGCTGCACAGATTATAACACTAATGAACACAAAAAACAAAAAACTGGCCTCGTTATCAACCCTTAGTGAATTTTTTTTCTTTTTTTGTTTCCTTTTTGTTTTTTGGGGGTGGGGGGGTGGGGGGGGGGGGTGTGGGGGGCGGGCACATATTCTTGTTCCTTTACATACGCACATCTTATCATATAATGCAATTTTTGTTTCGACAGTTTTAGGTGTTTTTATGTGCTCCTAGTTTGTTATCAACCTTTTATTTCATCCTTTTTTTTTTTTTTGGTCCTCATCACCATGAATGACTCTTTAACTTATTGTTTTGGCAAGAGTTTCATTGTCTTTAAAGGTAGATGTTAGTTTACCAAACCATCCCAAAGGCTTAAGCTGTTAGGAAGTGGGCAACAATAGTTTTATATTTTAAAACTCTCCCACACGTGCAGGCAAGACAATGGGCAAACGTGTGGACAAAAAGTCCAACACAAATATTTAAGACAAAGCCTGAAACATATTAAATGCTCAACACGTGATGACAATATTAAAAGGGTTAAAGAGTGCAATTGTAGGGGTTTTGAACTTAGAACCTTCTGCTCTGATACCATGTTAGTTTATCAATCCATCTTCTTCTTCAAACTTGTTTGTTCTTCAAGATCAGCACCTGTTAGAATTATATCATCTGCATAGACAATTAGAATTGTAATTTTACCTTTCTCAGAGTGTTTGTAACACATAGTATAATCTGCTTGGCTCTGGTGATAACCATAGCTTTTCATGGCCTTTCCAGATCGTTCAAATCATGCTCTAGGGGATAGTTTGAGGCCATATAGAGACTTCTTGAGCTTGCAGACCTTATCTTGGCCAAGGACCGCCCCAAATTCCGGTGGTAGACTCATGAACACTTCTTCTTCCAAATCTCCATTGTGAAAGGTGTTCTTGACATCTAATTGATGTAAGGGCCAGTTGAAATTAGCTGCCAGATATAATAATACACAGATGGAGTTTATCTTGGCAACTGGAGCAAAGGTTTCTTGGTAATCAACCCCATATGTCTGAGTGAACCCTTAGCACAAGTCTAGCTTTGCATCTCTCTATACTTCCATCCGCCTTACATTTTACTGTAAACACCCATTTGCACTCCGATTGTTTTTTGATCTTTAGGTAAGTCAATAATCTCCCATGTTCCACTTTTTCTTAGAGCATTCATCTCTTCCATCATTGTTGATTTCCAATTGGGATTATCAGAGCTTCTTGAATGTTTCTTGGACCTAAACAAGTTAGAGATTTTCGACGTAAATGCCCTATGTTTTTTTAGAGCTTAACGTAGGATAGATATTTGGAAATGGGATGATTAGTGCAAGAGCAGGCCTAATTGCTATGGGAACATCAAGATCAAGGTTTCTTGTGCAGGTTAATTTATCAGGAATAGAAAACGACATTTTGCATCGGTAACTCATCAGAATAGAAACGACATTAGGTAAGGGACAATCTAGAGTACCTGAAGTATTTATAGGTTCATTGCTCGAGGAATCAGATTGAGTTTGTGCTGAAGGGACAGAGGCTCTCTACTCTTTTGATGATTCTTTCTCTTTGTATAAATAAGAAGCTCGGTTACGTTCCTTTGGAACTGTAAGTAGTGTTTCTCCCCCTGTCGAAGATTCAACAATGCTTGGCAAAACAATATTAGGAAGAATAGTTTCCCTTTCATTTAAATCCCCTTTTGAAGAATTGGAAAAAGAATACGTGTCTCAGAAAAATTCTTTTTAGGACAGTTAAGGGGTGTACTATAATTGAGAACACGAGTGGGCATCTTGTTGATTAAATAGGATGCTGTTAAAACTGCTTCACCCTAAAGATATTTTGGAACATGCATGGAAAACATAATGGCACGTGAAACTTCAAGTAAGTGTTTATTTTTGCACTCAACAATACCATTTTGCTGAGGTGTATCAACGCAAGTAGATTGATGATGGATGCCTTTTTCTCTTAAAAAACTTCCAAGAACTTCTTTAAAATACTCAGTGCCATTATTAGTACAAAAAATTCCAATTTAGTTTGAAATTGGGTTCAACCATCGAATTTTTTTTTTAAATAAGTTCTCAACTTCAGAATTTTCACTCATTAAATAAACCTGACATAAGCAAGTATGATCATCAATAAAAGTCACAAACCCTTTTTTGCCAAAAAAAAGTGTTGATCCTCGAGGGACCGCAAACATCACTATGGATTAAATAAAAGGGTTTTTGAGACAGGATAAGGCCTCGAAGGATAAATAGTTCTATGACTTGTGGTAAAATGCAGTTTTCACTATGAAACTTAGAGCAATCTAATCCACGAAATAAAATTCGGAAATAATTTTTTTAAGATAGGGGAAAACTAGGATGCCCTAGTCTATAATGCCAAAGCATAATTTGATCCCTTAACAGGGATAGAACTGAGACTACTTAACCCTTGAGTCGTTTAATTCTTAGAGTCTTCATCTGCAAAATAGTCGAGACCATTATCATTCTAGCACTGCCAATCGTCTTCCCTGAGTTCTGGCTTTGAAAAACACAACAGCTAGAATCTCTAGATAGTTTGCTAACTGATAGGAGATTCCTAGCAAGTTTAGGAACTTGAAGAACATCAAGTTTAGGAACATGAAGAACAGATTCAAGAGAGATGGTTTTAGACAGATTAATCGACCATTTACCAGCTATAGGAGAATAGGAACCATTTGCTATGCGAATTTTTTCATGACCAGAACATGGGTTATAAGTATGAAATGAACAAGAAAGGCTTGTCACATGATCAGAAGCTCCGGAATCAATGATCCACGCAGTAGAAGTAAAATTACCAGATAGGGCATTTGGTTCAATACCTGTTTGAGCCAGAGAAGCATTAGGAGTACCCGACATACCAAAGTTAGATTTCAGCAGTTTCAGAGATTGATCCATCTGCTCTTTGTAACATGTGCAGCGGGAGCGCGATTAAACCGACTTTCATGTGAGCCCTTCCAATTTGCTGGTTTTCCGTGTATTTTCCAGCAGGTGTCACGTGTATGGCATGGTTTATTGCAGTGATCACACCAAATGCAGGGCTTGTCATTAGGCCTTTTGGAAGTGAATCAACCAGTATTAGTACCAACAGCAAGGGCTGAATTCTCAACGGTGTTGCTGGGGTTCTTCTTGCTGAGCATGACAAGGCGGCGGCTCTCCTCACAATGGACTTCAGAAAACACTTCTCCCATAGATGGAAGGGACTGCCTACCGATTATCCTTCCTCTAACCTCATCAAATTCAATGTTAACGCCAATTAGGAATTTAAAAATACGGTTATTCTCCACTGTCTTCTTATAGTGGTTACGATCCTCCGGGGATTTCCACTCATAATCATTAAACAAATCTAAATCTTGCCAAAGGCATCTCAAGGAATTAAAGTACGTAGTAACACTGTCTTCACCTTGGCGGATTTCTCCTAGCTTCAGTGTCAATTCATACACTTGGGACTGATTTCCCAAGTCAGAGTACATCTAGTTGACATTGTCCCAAAGCTCCATAGCCGTGTGATAGCACATATTGTTGGAGCTGATATCCTCCTCCATTGAATTCACCAACCAGGTCATCACCCTAGATTTCTCGGCATCCCAAGTTGAATAAGTCGAATCCCCGGGTGCTGGTTCCTTCTTCTCTCCTGTCAAATAGCCAATTTTTCCCCTGCCACGGATGTACATATGCACGGACTGGGACCAGCGCAGGAAATTTTCTCCATTCAGTTTTATATAAGTAATCTGGATGGAGTGGGATTCTGAAATAGGGACCTGGGTTGCAGTGGCTGTTGGCAGGTTTACAGAGGTGTTTGTGGACTCCTTTGGGATATTTAAGGACTGAAATTATGTCAGGCATGGTGGGTAGTGACTGGGTTTAGGTGGAAGCAGATGGGAGAAAATGACTAGGGTTTTTTTTTCCAAAAGAGATTGTGGTCTCTCTGATACCATGTTAGTTTACTAATCCATCCAAAAGCTTAAGCTGTTAGGAAGTGGGTCAATAATAGTTTTATATTTCAACAATAGAATATAGTGTTTTGAAATTTGGACATGTAACTTTTCTTGTTGGCCTCTGAATGATGCCAGTAAGTTAATGTTCTGAAGTTGTCCGTAATTATTTGAGTTGGTTAGCATCTATTTGGCAGTGTTGTTTTAATAGACGCCTTTTCTGACAACACATTTTAATGCAACTGCTCTAGTAATTTTGAATTTACTGTAAGATTTGAATCAACATAACAGTTTTGTGTATCCAGCAGACCTCCGCATCAGCAAACCAACAGCCAACAGCCCAACAAACGAAAAGTAAGTCACTTGTCTCTGCCTATCCTGCTCGCTTGCTAAAATGGAAATGGCAACAGTTGCTCTTTCAGGAGCAATAGGATCATGTTTGGCCCACAGCCATAGTTATTCCACAAACTCAGCAGCAAATCATGACAAAAGCAGTAGCCCCACAACATCCAAGCCCGCCTTTCAGGTTTCCTTGCCCTTGCGTGGCCCCAACAAGCCACATACTGCCATAAATCATGAAATACTGGGAACTATAGCACCACCAGTGAAGCCCAATTACAGTCCTACTGTAGATGCTCACTGTTCTAGTCAAATTGTAGCAAAAAAGGAGATGCCAAAGCAGAATGGCCCAATTACCACCCCTTCCGCCTGCTCTACATCTGATGTTTGCACTTGATGGATGCCCTTTGCCTTCCCATACCTCCTGACATGTACATTTCTTTCATCAAAGAATGCACCATTACAGCCGACTCCCGTGGAGCAGAGGACTTGCACGCCCATATCAGCAGAAGCAGCCTCCAAGACCTTGCCTTACCCTTGCTCAACCGCCTCCTCCTCATGAATGTATCCTGTGGGCGCTTAGATCTTGCCGACGATTTGTTTGACAAGATGCCCTCAAAGGATTTCAAATCTTGGGCCACGATGATAGTTGCGTATGTTAACAATTCTAACTACCAAGAAGCATTGAGTTTGTTCCTGAAGATGCTGCACCATATCAGCATGCTAGAATTCCCTTCTTGGATCATGGTTGCCTTCTCAAGACGTGTGTATGCATGAAAAATGTCGATTTAGGGAAACAAGTTCATTGTGCAGCCTTGAAGTTGGGCCATGCTGATAGTTTGTTTTTTGCGAGCTGCTTAATCAACTTCTATGGGAAATACAGATGTCTGGAAAGTGCTAACTTGGTGTTTAACAAACTGCCTCATCATAATACCATGACTTGGATGGCTCGGCAAATTAACAACTCTAGGGAAGAGCTCTTCCTTGAGGTATTAAGAGACTTTAACGAGGTTGGAAGGGCAGGAATTAAGAAGAATGCCTTGATGTTCTCTAGTGTTCTGAAGGCTTGTGGGAGAATACATGACTGTGGAAGAAGTGGTCGACAGGTTCATGCAAATGCAATTAAACTTGGATTTGAATCAAACATTTATGTCCAGTGTGGATTGGTTGACATGTACGGAAGAAGTGGGCTACTCAGAGAAGCAAAAAGGGTGTTCGAAAAGAGCAGTGACAAAAGAAATAGTGCATGTTGGAATGCTATGCTCGGAGGCTACATACGAAATGCGTTCTATGTTGAGGCCATTAAGTTTGTCTATGAGATGAAAGCAGCGGGAGTGCAGCTTCAACAATCTCTGCTCAACGAACTGAAAATATCTTGCAGTAGCAATTCCCTTGTAAAACTTTTCCCCACGTAAGGGTAGAAATCTCTTGACAGGTTTTTGAGCAGGAAATCAAAGAACAAGAATTCGGGAGCCTCGGAGTAATGATTCAGACTGACGCAACTCTTTGGAGATGTCGAAAGCTAATAGGTGAAAGAAGAGGACACTATGAGCTATTAAAATTGTCGCAGAGTTAGTTGCAGATATTTGGTAAATAGAATTTACTAACATGATATTCTATCACCATGTTTTGCTGTTTTATTGTTCTGATTGATGCTTTCTGAGTCTTATTTTTCTCCTTCATTTAGTCCGAACTTATCTTAATTTGAGCAGGATCTGTAAAAGGCATACTTAAACCCTGATTACGCCTTTATAAGGGGAAAAGAAAAGGATAAGAAAATAAATATATAACTATGTATCGGTAAATATATAATTCAAGCTGCTTATAATTTCACTGGCACCAGCAGTACTGTCGTCCACGAAAACGCAAGTAGATGAACAACAATTTTGAGATACAAAGAAGTTGAAGAGGATTTCCAATCGAACTTGTTTCACTTAAATGAACATGACCAGAGCATAAGCTGCAGTATAAGAGGCGCATTAAAAGGTTTTGTTTTGTTTTTTATTTTTGTTTTTTGTTTTGAATTTAAGATAGAAGGATTTGAACTCTACATCTCATAATGGAATCAGGTATATAATTGCTGTTGGATTATGTATACAATCACAAGGCGCATTATAAGTTAATGGTGCAGTGTCTGCAACAGTAGTTTGTTGTTGTATTTGTATTTTTTTTTTTTTTAAGTGAAAGTAGTTTGTTGGTTCTCTGACGTCTGAGTATCCCTTCTAACAAAATAAATCGCTTGTTATAAGTGTCGGAGAATAATACCATAAATCTGTGTGCGAGATTAAGAACAAGAGTTGACGTATGTTAAGGTTTAAAATCACCTAAATCAAAATGTAACATGTAGATTCAATTAAATTAGTTGTGTGCATCAAATGGACATAATAATTCAATGCGTCCCACATACAAAGAAAAGCTACATCTTAAAAAAGAAATCTTGACAAACAAAACACATCTTTCAATTTTATTTTATGTTACATATAGTTTGTTGCGCGTAGTTTTCTTTGTTATGTCTCACTCATTTATTACTACATTATTGGTACCCATGTTACAGAAGGGAGCTATGATTTATCCTTTATTATATATATATATTAATAATTTCACTCAAAATTTTACGATTAGTTTCACTTTGACTCCTAAATTTTAAAAACTTTGATTATTTATCTGAACTTTGAATTAGTCTCATTTGACCCCTCTATTAGAATTTCTTTTAAAAAACGGATAAAAAAAATAGGTAAATTAATTTCACTAAACTATTTTTATTAGGAATTTTGTTAAAAATAAACTATAGAAAATAACCATATTACCTGGGAAACTAGTTAATGAACAAGGGCGATTGATTCCATGTTTAAGAATTAAAATAAGAGATCTTAAAATCAAAAAGCAAAGTGGTTGCAGGTGTAATATAACATGACTCGATTTAAAGATATAGAGTTTAAATCTTTCGTCTCAAAAAAAAAAAAAAAAAGAAAAGAAAAGAAAAGAAAAGAAAAGAAAAGAGAAGAAGCAAAGCGAGTATAATCTTTAAATTTAAGGTGTATAGATAAATTGTCTTTGTTGTCAAAAGGACACTCAAAACTTTTGTTCTCCCGTCCAAGTAGAGTGAGTGTCGTTTTGTTTCTATCATATATCTATATTCAACCCTTTATTGTTGTTTATTTAATTTTATTTTAATCGAGTTAAAGTCAGTTGAGATCAGAAAAACGAAAGGAACGATAAAAGATGAGTTTTAATTGATAGGAAAGTGGAGTGGTGAGAAAATGGCTTGGTGGTTTTGCTCGCGACTCCATTACTGTCAGAACACAACTAGTAGTATATTTCTCGCTCCAAAATGCCTTCCCCGTTTCCATGGCAAATTCCCCACAAGGGTCCGTTTCTCTGCTTCTCAACTCAAAGGTCTTAGACCAACTCCACCCTTTCTTCTTCTCTATTCTTCTTCTGCTGCTGCTCCTTCTTCCGCCGACCAGTATCGGTTGACCAGTCCAGAGCTTGTAGCCTTGGAATATGCTGACCTTAATCTCCCCCACAACGCTTCCCTGGTAAATTCCTTTTCATTTAACTCTCTCTCTCTCTTTCTCTCTTGTGAAACATGTGAAATGGGGTTTTGGGGTATGATTGAATATGCAGGAATTGGGCCATGTCAGAATCAGGCAACATGTCAACCCTCTCAGCTCCTCCTTTTCTGTATGTTTTCCAAAAGGGTGCTTGTTTTTCTCTCTATTTCTTACATTTGAGTCTCCTTTTACCTGTTAGTTTTGTTTTTTGTTTTTTGTTGGAGTAGATGCCTGTACAAGTACCAGAATGGAATCAAGTCTTTAAAGACCCAACATTGCCACTAATGGTGGATATTGGAAGTGGTACCTGCATTTCTCTCTCTCTCTCTCTCTCTCTCTCTCTTGTTTCCCTGATATATTCTGTGTCTGATATGTATTTATATCATGGTCTACGGCTGTTTCTAAATCGCATTGTTTCCTTTGTATTCTTCATTTGACATTAAAAAATAGCAGCATTGATTCATCACCTTCTTTCTACCATATATATATATATATATATATATATATATATATATATATTTTTTTTTTTTTTTTCAATCGTTCTTCTTGGAATCTTGTTTCCACTTCTATTAATTTGTTACTTTTAAGACCAAAGAGAAGAGCGTGACATGTGTACTTTTGAATTCGATTCTACTTGATGTGTGAAGAATATGATATTACCATAGCCTTGTTTAGTCACTTTCTCATATTATCTTGTTTAATTACTTTTTCTTTGATGTCCTTGTTTTATACGACTGAGTTCCCGTTTGGCATCCCGTTTTAAACCCACTTTTCAAACTTTTTTCTATGATGTTTTCTGTCATTGTTTAAATTTCGGGTTTGAACCTATGATTCCAATGGGTCCCGAGTTTTTGAGTTTTCTTTTTCAATCCATTCAAGTGGATCTTATATGATTCCTTTAACATTTTACCTTTGAATATTGTTAATTTTTTGACAGTTTTAACATTAATCATCTCAATCAACTCACTAATTTCAGGTAGTGGCAGATTTCTGCTATGGCTGGCAAAAAGAAATCTTGGTGTAAGAAATTATTTGGGACTGGAAATACGACAAAAAGTACGTAAAAACTTGTTGGATTGACTTCAATACGCGTGAAACTTTCCTTTGACATATTGTGATAGATGTAGAATTACCTGGTCCTCTTTCTACTTGTTTCACTTGACTATCAGAACTTGGTTTTGGCATCAGTAATTAAGTTTTCTCCTTGAAGTATAGCATGTGACAGAAAAAGTGAAGAAGAATAATTCTTTTCTTAATTCATTCATCAGTATTTACAAGTGTATAAATAGCTAATTCTAGTCTAGCTAAAAAAGGAAATAACTAGAAATAAGGAAACAACAATAACACCTAAAAATCAAGGATTCTATTTACATGATCTCCTAATTTGCTAGCTGTACACAGATATTAGTTTCCTAAAGTAGAAAACCGTGTGTTTTCTAGCTGGTGAGTGGATATCTTCCATTCCCAGCTTGCTAATTATTCCTTGAAGCACTGCGCTAGATAATCCTTTGGTGAGCATGTCTGCCAATTGATTCCTGGTTGAGACAAAAGGAGTGCAGATTAAGCCACTGTCCAGTTTTTCTTTGATAAAGTGCCTATCAACTTCAATATGCTTTGTTCGGTCATGTTGCACTGGGTTGTGTGCAATATTGATAGCTGATTTGTTATCGCAGTAGAGTCTCATTGGTTTTCTCCATTCAATCTTTAGATCCTCCAAAATAATCTTCAGCCATAATAACTCACATATCCCGAGAGCCATCGACCTGAATTCAGCTTCTGCACTGGACCTCGCTACCACATTTTGCTTTTTACTTCTCCACGTTACAAGGTTTCCTCCAAGAAAGGTGCAGTAACCTGATGTAGACCGTCGATCAACCATAGAGCCTGCATAATCTGCGTCCGTATAGGCTTCCAAAGTTAGCCCCTCCCCCTTCTTGAATAGAATTCCTTTGCCTGGCGTTCCCTTTAGGTACTGCAAAATCCGGTGTACTGCTTTGAGATGAGATTCCTTTGGATTGTGCATGAATTGGCTTACGATACTTACTGCATAAGCTATGTCTGGTCGAGTATGAGACAGATAAATTAATCTTCCCACAAGTCTTTGATAAGACCGCCTATCCACTATAACTTCTTGAGGGTCATCATCAAGCTTATGGTTGAACTCTATTGGAGTATCTACCGGTTTGCATCCCAGCTTCCCCGTTTCCTTCAGCAAGTCTAGCACATATTTTTGCTGTGATATAAAGATCCCTTGTTGAGAATGGGCCACTTCTATACCAAGAAAGTACTTCAACTTGCCCAGTTCTTTGATCTCAAACTCCTTCACGAGTCTGTCCTTCAACTTCCCCATCCCCATCCCCATCAAGTCGTCTCCTGTCACTATAATATCGTCCACATAGACCAGCAACACTGTAACTCTCCCTGATGCCGAATGCTTGATAAACAAAGTGTGGTCTCCTTGACTTTGTTTGAATCCCATGTGAAGCATAACCTTGGCAAATCTCCCAAACCAGGCTCTAGGAGATTGCTTCAAACCATACAAAGCTTTCTTCAATCTGCACACCATATTCTTCTCCTTTTTCGAGCAAAAACCTGGAGGGATCTCCATATAAATCTCTTCTTCAAGATCGCCATGTAGAAAAGCATTCTTGACGTCGAATTGATGCAGTCCCCATCCAAGATTAGCAGCCAAGGACAGTAGTACTCTCACGGTATTCATCTTGGCCACGGGAGCAAATGTCTCAAGATAATCAATGCCATAAGTCTGTGTATACCCTTTGGCGACCAATCTCGCTTTGTACCTCTCAAGGGAGCCATCCGACCTGTATTTAACCGAGAAAACCCATTTGCACCCAACCGGTTCCTTTCCTTCAGGTAGCCTTACCAAGTCCCACGTCTGGTTTTTCTCCAGTGCCTCCATTTCAATCTGCATAGCCTTCCTCCAATGATCAAACTTAACTGCCTCTGATAAAGTCTTGGGGATAGATACAGTATTTAGGCTAGTAAGAAATGATCTGTGGTTATGAGATAAATTCCTATAGGACAGGAATAAATATAAAGGATGTTGAGTGCAAGCTCTAGTTCCTTTACGAATAGCTATAGGAATATCATAATCATCTGGTTCATCATTAACCTCTGAAATCACATTATCAGAAGGAGTAGGAGTAGCAGTTACCTCAACAGGATCAGATTCGGATGGTTGAACTTGCAAGGATTGAGGAATCGGTATCTTCTTCCTTGAGTAAGTCAACAGCGGACGAGTGGAACTCTGAGTCTGCTTCTCGTTTATCATTTCTTGGATTGGAACAACAATGTTTGGGTTTGACTCAGGCTGTGGAGTTGGAACAGACACATTTTGGATTGACTCAGGCTGGGAGTTTGTGTTTGGGTTTGACTCAGGAAACTCAAGAAGAAACAGATCTCTGTCCTTATCTTCTTTGAATGAGGTCTCCCCCTGAAGATAAGAAGTAGAGAAATATTGTTCTGTTTCGACAAACGTAACATCAGCGGATACATAGGTTTTTCTTGTTGGAGGGTGATAGCACTTATAGCCCTTTTGAGTGGAAGAATACCTAATAAAGACACAACGAAGAGCTCGTGGATCAAGTTTGCCCCTGTTTTGAGAATGCACATGAACAAAGGCAATACAACCAAATATTTTTGGACTAAGACCAGTTGAGACAGGAAAATCAGGAAAGAAGTTTTGAAGAATTTCCATAGGACTCTTAAGATTTAGGACCCTAGTTGGTAACCTATTGATTAGATGAGCTGAGGTTAGAACAGCTTCCCCCCAGTATTGTTTTGGAACATTTTTTTGAAACAGAAAGGCTCTTGCCATGGCCAGAAGGTGACCATTCTTTCTTTCAGCCACTCCGTTTTGTTGGGGTGAATTGACACACGAGGATTCATGAATGATACCTTGTTTTTGGAAGTAGGGAGATAAGACTTGATTGAAATAGTCTTTGGCATTGTCTGATCGAAACCTTTTAATCCCTACCCCAAATTGAGTTTTGATCATATTGTAAAAAGTTGGAAATATCGAGCTCACATCAGACTTATTTTTAAGGAGAAAAATCCAAGACACACGTGTACAATCATCAATAAACGAAACAAACCATCTAGCCCCAGAAATATTAGCAACGTTTGACGGTCCCCAAATGTCACTATGAATGAGATAAAAAGGAACAGACGTTCTTTTATTGCTTATTTGAAAAGATGTACGTTTGTGTTTGGCAAGTTCGCACACATCACAATGAAAACTTTCAACAGACAATCCTTTGAACAATAAAGGAAACATACTTTTAAGAATACTAAATGATGGATGACCAAGGCGAAGATGTCTAAGCCAAATTTTGTCTTTATTGGATGTTGAAGACTCGGAAAGAAAAGATAAAGTTGAAGAACCCGTAGTTCCAGTTTTTCCCGTTGGTTCCTCAAGGTAGTAAAGACCTCCTCTCTCTAGCACGTCCAATCATCCTCCTCGTTTCCTGTTCCTGAAACACACAATGAGATGAGTGAAAAATCACACTGCAATTAGACTCTTTAGTGAGTTTCTGTATGGACAGCAGGTTGGTGTATAACTTTGGGACATGCAGAACGTTTTTTAGTGTGATATAGTCATTTATACGAATATCCCCTTGACCGGCAACAGTAGTTACGGACCCATCTGCTATTGTTATCTTCCGGGAACTAGGACAGGGATTGTATGACATAAATTTTTGTGAAGAATAAGTCATATGATCCGTGGCACCCGAGTCTATAATCCAGACATTGGAGGAATCCTTACCCAACACTTGAAATGCATGAGGAATGGTGGTTATACCTGTAAATGCCAAGGAGCAGGTACCTGAGTTGTTAGACGGCTTCTCAAGGGTCATCAACAGATTCTTCAACTTCTCAAGTTCTTCATTATTGAAGGTTACACTCGGCTTCTCTTGGGGTTCCGGATTGTTTGGCTCTATCTTGGCTGTGTATACTTGCTTTTGTCTACTCCTGTCTGCTGAATTCTGTGGCCTGCCATGAAGTTTCCAGCACGTGTCTCTTGTGTGCCTTGACTTTTTACAGTAAGTGCACCATAGCGAGTCCTTATTGGCTGTCTTCGTCGATTCCCTGTGTCGGTTATTGTCCCCCGAGTCTTGTTCCACGCTGGAATGCTTCATGTTTGCGTTCTTTGACACCAAGGCTGATCCATCTGCTGTAGAAGTATCGATCATTACACCTCTTCGCCCTTCCTCCGCTAGGACTATTGCGATGGTCTCATTTAGTGACGGCAGATCCTCTTTTCCAAGTATTTGCACCCTTACTGCATCAAACTCAATATTTAATCCAGCAAGGAAGTCATAAATCCGGTCTTTTTCTACAAACCTTTTTAAGGCAGCCGCATCTTCACTACACTTCATGTGAATGTTCTGATAGTGGTCCATCTCCTGCCACAAACCTTTTAACAGATTTGAGTATTCTGTAATTGGGCGATCTCCTTGCCTGGTGGCGGTGACTTTGGTCTTGATGGCATAGATTTGGGCTGCATCACGTACCCTGGAGTAGGTCTGTCTCACGGCCTCCCAAACATCCTTAGCCGTACTCAAAAACATGCATGTGTCGCTAATTTCTGGAGTCATTGAGTTCCACAACCAGGACATCACCATGGAGTCTTGTTCATCCCAAGCATCGAACCTCGGATCTCCCTGTTCAGGCCCATTGCCAAGTAAATGACCCAGCTTGCCTCTTCCCTTCAAAAACGTACGAACCATCTGTGACCACTTCAAGTAATTCTGCCCATTCAATCTATAGGCTGATTGAATATTCTGCAATTCTCCCATTGGCGCTGGACTGTGGTTTTCCATCCCTGTAGTCTCCGAGATGTTGCTGGTTGCAGAGGTATTGGTCATGCTTTTTCGGACGGGTTTGAGGGTGATTAAATTTAGGGTTTGAAGAACGATGAAGAAGGTAGGATAGACACTAAGAAGGGCTGCTATAATTCCCAGAAAAATTTAGCCTAGGGCTCTGATACCATGACAGAAAAAGTGAAGAAGAATAATTCTTTTCTTAATTCATTCATCAGTATTTACAAGTGTATAAATAGCTAATTCTAGTCTAGCTAAAAAAGGAAATAACTAGAAATAAGGAAACAACAATAACACCTAAAAATCAAGGATTCTATTTACATGATCTCCTAATTTGCTAGCTGTACACAGATATTAGTTTCCTAAAGTAGAAAACCGTGTGTTTTCTAACAGCATGTAGTAATCGATTTTTGTTCTACACAGCTGGTAAAGCGTGCACAGTTCTGGGTTAAGGAGCTAAGTCTTGACAATATGTAAGTCCCATGATTTTAAACTAGGCGGTGAAAGTTACAGTTACAATTACAGTATTTAATAGCCGAGTTGATAATATGTTATTTGAGCTAAATTGTAGACATTTCTTATTTGCGAACGCCACAACTTCTTTCAAAGAACTAGTATCTACCTATCCCGGACCTTTGATGCTTGTTTCAATCCTGGTGAGTGCAGCTCTGATACATGACATTCAGTGAGAACACCCAAAATTCATCGAAAAACTGTAAATTTAGGCAATGCCAATTCTTTGCTCTTGCTTATGTGTAGTGCCCGGATCCTCATTTCAAGAAAAGACATCACAAGAGAAGAATTGTGCAGAAGCCTTTAGTGGATACCATCGTGGAGAGCTTAATACCCGGTGGCCAGGTTTCGTACTTATTCATGATTTGTGTCCATATCAAAATAAATCAAATGCAAAACTGATAGAACCTGATACAGATTTAATGGTTCAGAACAAAGTCGTACAGAACCGAAAGAGTTCTTTTCATATCCTAATAGAGTTCTCATTTCAAATATGTTTAGTGTTTGAATCAGGTATTTATACAGTCGGATGTGTTCGAGGTAGCGGTTGATATGAGGAATCAATTTGATGGCGAGGGCAAGACACTGAAACATATTGACGAAGTGGACTCGAGTGTGTTGTGTGACAGTGAAGGGTGGTTGTTGAGGAATCCGATGGGGATAAGAACAGATAGAGAAATTCATGCGGAAGTTGAAGGTGCAAAGATTTACAGAAGGATTTACCAGAAAGCTGATGTAAAATTGAACTAACCAAAACAAACGGGCTTTTCTTGTTCATTAATTGAATGAATAAGTTTCCCCCACCAAATATTCATTAAGTTTGTCTCTATTTTAGGTGGATGAAATTTTGTGGAAGGGTTGTGAACAAAATGAATGTAGTAATTCATCAATACTGGTTATGATCACCACAAGCAAGAATATATTTATCTCATTTGTGTTTTGGAGACTGTTGATGCTTAGGAGTGGTGATAACTGATTTCCTCTTCAAAAAAATTTTTTTTTAATAGAATAAAAGTTTCCTTTTCTTAATCGTGGCATTTAGAAACACATTCCTCTCAGCGAGAATTTCTCTTCCGTTTGGCTTTAAGGTTCGAACATGTAATTTTTGTTTTTGTTTTTGTTTTTGTTTTTTTTTGTTTTTCTGAAAAGTCAACAAAACTAATAATCAGTTTTTGAAAAGTAAACTAATTTTAATCTAAAATTACATTTCAAACCTGTTTGTCAAACGCAAGCTTCATGCTAAAATGCCGTTTAAATTTTTGCATAATTTTTTTGGTAATATACTACGTATTTGAACACTATTTGATTCTTAGATGATTTTGATATTGTTTTGATGTTACAAATATTAGTTGGTGAGCATATGTTCCATGCATACAGAATGGACAAGCAAAAAAAAAAAAAAAAAGTCACATGGCTGGTGGAGGCTCAGGAGAAGCAACGAATTTACCATATAAAATGCATTCACGCTTTTAATATTATTAATAGTTGGCAAGCATGTGCAGATAAGCAAAACAAATAGGAAGAAAGCAAACGAATAAATATTAAGAAAAATTACCATGTAGCATGTGTTGGGCCTGTCATGTGAGGCTATGGAGAGTGACCAAAAGACACTATTGAAGTGCCTATTCGTGCTTTTAATACAGAGTAACGAAGAAACAATAAAAATATATATAAAATAGGCAATGAATATAGGTCTATTTGACTGAGTTTTTACTTTTGCTTTTAATAAGCAAAAGAAGATAAGTAAATGTTGGGGCCTTCCAGTATGTATTTGGGAATCACATTTTTAAAAAAGTTTATGAAGTCAAAAATGACTTTAAAATTTTTTACTAAGGAACAAAAATATTAAAATAAAATTTGTAATGTCTAACTTAAACTCTGATATAAGTTTTAAAATCTACTCATAAGATCTTTTTTCAAAATTCATATTTTTAATTTTGATAAGAAGCTCTTTTGAAGATCAAAAGCACTTCTGACAGATCATTTAAACACTTTCAGAAGTAGTTTTTAGACTCAGAAAGATAAAATCAGCTTTTGAAAAAGGGTTATTTACATGAATGTCTAAATTGAAGACTATGAATTAAAATATGTCTATATTTTCTTTTATTTATAGGAATGTCTAATTTGATACTTATAAAGACTACATTACCCTTTTTATCAAGAATGGAATATAAACATATATTATAAAAAAGGAAATAAAAAATCTCTAAAAAAAATTCAAACTAAGCAAATCTTTCATTAAAGGGAAAAAAATCATGTTTCTTGATTTATTATAAAGAAAAAAAGGACCATGACATATATTAGTTGTATTGTAATTGAAAAACAATCATTATAATATATAATTGATCAGTAAAATAAAATTCATAATGAACATATAAAGAAATAGATATTATACAAAAATATTACACACTTTAAAATCTAAAAAAGACATCATAATGATGTAGTAATTATCATAAGGGAAAAAACATTATATTGATATAGTAATCATAATAAGAATAAAAATACCATATTTAAAAAAATATCATAATGATATGGTAATTATCATAAAGAAATAAGCAATTGCATATGATATTTAAACTTTAGAAACTAACTATTAAAACAATTTTAATAATAATCAATAAAATAAATTATCATAATAACATTACAATTATTATAAAGAACTTACATCACATTAAAAAATTAGGTTTTTGAGTGCCCTAAATCATAGTTAAGAAATAGGTTTATTAAAAATCTAAATCTTACTGACAACCAATCATTATAATAAAGAACTAATCAATAATATAAAGATATAATAATGATGAACAAATAAGGAAAAAAATAAGAATCAGAATGAGAGAAAATAATGTTAAATATAGTAAAATGACAAAATAGGTATTATGAAAGTTGTTTTTATAAAATAGAAATTTATGTAATATTATCAAAGAACATATTTTAAAAGGGTTCTAAAAGTAGACTTTCTGTATAATTATTTTCTTGAAAAACTCAGCAAACAGGCCCGTAATATGCACTAGGAGTATAAACTAGGGTTTTTTTTTTTTTTTTTTTTTTTTTTTTTGGTAAACTGCATCCACTTTTTTACATATTGTTTTAAAAATTTATTTTCATGTGACAAAAAGACGATTTCATCTTTTTTTTTTAATTTTAATTTTTATTTATAGCTCAAGAAACTAGGAATTGAGTTATAAGGATGACATGTTCGTCATTTAATCCCTTAAAAAAGTGAATCTCTCAAATCTTCTCAAAGAAAGTTTTTTTTTTTAAATATTTTTTTAAAATATTTTATTTTTAATGACGAAGGTAGACTTTTACCATCAATAGGAATAATGCCTTAACGATTGGATTAATTTTTCACGGTCCGATCTAAAATCAAAAGTAATTTTATATTACGTGATTATATAACATGAATTCTTCTAAATCCAATTGTTAATACAATAATTAAAATATATTATGCTTACCGATGATGAAAAGTTATCTTCCCTACCATAACATGCCCTTTTTTTTTTTTTAATGATTATTTTACCCTCTAAAAATGATGACTGTCTAACGCATTTGAGATCTTGATCAATAGGCTGTGAAATAAAGATGGGTCCTACCCTCCTACAACTATGTGGATGTCCTCATGTAGGTGCCATGACACAGGACTTTTCATAACACAAGTGGGGAGCACTGCTCCTTGCTTGCCATGCACAGTTAGAAAAAAAAAATCAAATGGAAGGTCGTTGAATTTATTATGTAAAAAATTTTTTAGATATGAATTCATTTGAGAAAAATAGTTTCAATTAAGGCTAAAAAAAATGAAAAAAGATGAAAGAATGAAAAAAGAGAAGGAAAAAGGAAAAGAAAAGAAAAAAGAAGATGCCACATGTCAAGTGAGTAAGGTAACGCTTTGACTCTTTTAGTATAGTAAAGATAAATATAAAGATCAAGACAAATATACATAGGTAGCTAGGGCCTAGGAAGCTCCCTCAACTTTTAATATACACATAACATAGACACTATCATTTAATCTTTCCTCCTTTTTCTTTTTAGAAATATAATATTGTTTCAAATATATTTGGAAGCAAGCAGTTCTGTGATTATATATATAGTTTAACAGTAATTTCACGTCAGATATTAAGGTTAGTAATTCATATCAACTGATTAGGTTTGGATGAGGTTAAAGTTACTCATGAATTTTTAAATAATCTAACCTAGATATGACCATGACATGTTAGGTTAAAAAAAAAAAAAAAACCCAAACACAACCTATCAAGTTGGCGGGTTGACAGAATCCACATATGCAACTAGCCTATTGTCACAGGGTCCAACTTTTTTTCTCGATTTCGCCCTATGATGGCCTAAGTCACACACTTAGTCAGCCACTCACACACGCTCGCACATACTCACAAGCTAGTCGAACACACACACACACACACTCGGGCACACACAAAACCTGTTTATGGGAAACTCCTATTCCCAACCTTTCTATTTATCTCACAATAAAAAGGAATACAAGTCTGCTGCAAGGATCACACAATACTTAACCGTTCCTGTCGTTTGCCTTTCTCAACTTAGTATAAATATATACATCACAAGGTGGTTGATAGCCCCAACCACGTAGTCACTAACTTAGGCTACACTAACTCGGTTCCTGGTCATGTGACGTGCTCCCCGCTTAGTCACCTGGACCACTTGCACGATCACTCCTAGAACTGGGCAGGAACAGACACATGTCGGGCTCACTGACCAACCACTTGTCCCACTCGTTGAGCCCTCTCAGTCTTGGCTGAATGTCTAAGTGAATCTGGACTGAATCATGGTCTAGGGCTGGCTACAACGGCTATCTGGATCATGGGCCATGTGCTTGACTCTAACTGCCTATGCCTCCCAGATATTTCAGCCACTGGTGTAACCGCCCGCCCCACTTGCGTACATTTCACACCTACCAGCGTCCCACACACATCTGACCATTTCTGGTCGCCCACACATCTGCACGTCTGCTTGGACCATGTCCCTCGGGTTCTGTCCTGGCCACGCTGGTCTGAGTTCAGCAACTCTCGCCCCTCTATCCGAGCCATGCTTGGTTTGACTGCCCAAGCCTATGCACTCTCGCCTTAGTCTTCCCCGCGTGCCTAACGCCTTACTTCCACCATGCTTATCTGTGAACCCTTCGAACAAGACTTCATCGACCAAGGTCACCCGCCTCAACCCATGCCATGCCTATACAAAGGCATAACACCTGCTTGGCCTACGCCGGACCCCACGCGGGCGGCATGTCGAATCACGAGGATGTGACAAACCCACCCCCGCCAAATGAAGCCGACGTCCTCGTCGGGAGGGTCTCCAAGTACTTGTTGATCCGAACCTCAAATTACCACAACACCGTGTTGCGTTCCCACGTAGCATCCGTCTCGCTATTGCCTTCCCACCGCATCAAGTAATCTGAGCACCGACCCCTCTGACACGCCCTCTTGGTCCGATTGTCAACCTGTTTCTCGAACCGTTCCCTCTCACTGGATTGGGCTCGCCTCACCTGCTACCTACCACAGTCAGCTTCCTCAAAGTAAGGCTTCAGAAAACTTACATGGAAAGTTGGGTGGAATTTCATCCTTCCTGGCAATTTGAATCAATAGGCCACACCGCCCATCCATTTGATAACCTCCGATGGCTTGCCACATCGCTGCATCGAGTCTGTGTAGGACCGCTTGTTAATCAGCTCCTCGTGGGTTGAATACCGTACTTCGACCTCCATGAGCTTCCCAACAACAATGGGGTGTCCCTCCTGGACCTTGCCAATGGCTCTATCTAAGCCCGAGCATATCACCCATGCTTTTATTACCTCATCACCTTCGGCAATTCTCACTTGCCCACATCTTGACTTCCCCTCAAGCCTCGTAAGAAATGCTGGCTTCGATGGCTAATTGAACCCATCAGCAACGTCAGGGACAAGATATGTACTCCTCATGGTAACTTGGTTATTGGCATGATTATTGACACACATCTGCAGTATGTCGTCTTGCCTTCTTTGGAACTTCGAGGGCTGAATATCAGCTACAAGCAACTCACCCGGCTACTTCTTCCACACCGTACATACCGAAAGCACCATCCAATAAGGGTCTTGTGCCAAGGGTTGAGCACCACGCTCAATCCTTCCCTCATTGGTTCGTCTAGGGGGCAGAACCCAAGACATCTCCACAGGCATCACGTCGCCATGTTCCTCCAGAATAGTTGCGACTCGGTCTGGGCCTCTCACAACCTGATCTGGTCTCACCACCACCAGAGTAGCCAGTATGGTTATTTCCCTCCTTTCAACACCTGATCTCACTAGAGAACCTACTTGCCTCATTGGCCTCTCCACAACCTATCCATGCTCAACATGAATAAAACTGGGACAACTCTCACCAGCAATTAGCAGGCCACCCAAATGTGGTATGGCAACAGCCTTGGCTTGCATAAAGAACTCAATACCAAGTATAAAATCGAATTCATCCAAGGGAAGAGTCATAAACCGACACTTTTACTTCCATATACTTATTCTCATCACAAAAATAGTGGTACCTTGGATATTTTGCGCTCTCAAATTCACCACTTTAACTCGATAATTACTCTTCGCAACTTTCAAGTCGAGATGGTCCACCATAGCTGGTGACACGAAATTGTTGGTGGCACCAGTATCCAATATAGCTCGCAACTTTCTTCCGTTCACGCTCACCGTCACGTACATAAGGTCTTTCATAGGAGCCTTAGTATCCACTATGATAGCATTCAACAATTGAAGTAGGTTCACTCGTGGGGTGCACTCTCCCGCATCTTCGCTACCGCTATATACATCATCGATCGTAAGAGCAATAAGCCTATTCCGCATTGGGCAATTCCTGATTTTATGATTGCCATTACACAAAAAATAACCCGAGTTAGAATTACCTTGGCTTTGCGATGTATCCGAACCCCATTATTTAGATGACTTCCCAATCTTCTTGTTTCTGCCCTTTTTGCCATCGTCTTCCTTCTTCTTGTCTCCCTCACTCGAAGAAGGGTTAATCTTGTAATCAACAAGAATATCCACTGCTGCTATAGCCATGGGTAAATCCTTCACGTTCTGCCTTCTCAACTTTGCTTGAGCCCATGG
The DNA here is from genome assembly GCA_025413025.1 of Ficus hispida. Taxonomy (NCBI): domain Eukaryota; kingdom Viridiplantae; phylum Streptophyta; class Magnoliopsida; order Rosales; family Moraceae; genus Ficus; species Ficus hispida. Next base: position 17,883,852 of record CM046367.1, on the reverse strand, counting down.
CTGTAGTCCCGAGAAAAAGTTGAAGAGCTTGTCATCCTTAGACATGTTCTTCACGTCAAGCATCAATGAGCTAAACTCCTTCACTTAATCCCGCACTGTACCAGTGTGTTTCAACTTTTTAAGGCTTCCCTTGCCACCCACGTGGCGTTCAAGAGTAGGAACTGATCCCTTATTTCCTTATTTAGTGTTTCTCACGTTTCAATACGCAGCCAACTAGCACTAGCATCATCATCCAATCGGGTCTGCCACCATAACTTCGCGTCTCCCTCGAGATACATGCTCATGATGGTTACTTGGTCCCTCTCCGCCACACGAGCAGCCCTAAAATACTGCTCCAGGACTTTTCCAATTCCTTCGCATTTTGGCTCTCTCCGAATTGCTTTGGTTCCAGGACTTTTAGCTTCGAAA
>CM046367.1:17218440-17231801 GCA_025413025.1 Ficus hispida | reverse complement strand
TTTAGCTATGGTCATATCCATTATGACCACCCGGTCACAACCATTATGACCACGTTTTTTTTTTATAATTAAATTTAATTTTTTTTATGTCGAACTGTTTTCCCTATTTTTTAGCGTGGTCATATCCATTATGACCACCCGTCACAACCATTATGACCAGTTTTTTTTTTAATTTTTTTTTTGTCGAAATTTTTGTCGAACTATTTTTTAGCGGTGGTGATATCCATTATGACCACCCGTCACAACCATTATGACCAGTTTTTTTTTTTTTTTTTTCGAAATTTTGTCGAACTATTTTTTAGCGGTGGTCATATCCATTATGACCACCCGGTCACAACCATTATGACCATTTTTTTTTTTAATTTTTTTTTTCGAACTTTTTGTCGAACTATTTTTTAGCGGTGGTCATATCCATTATGACCACCCGGTCACAACCATTATGACCAGTTTTTTTTTTTTAATTTTTTTTTGAACTTTTGTCGAACTATTTTTTAGCGGTGGTCATATCCATTATGACCACCCGTCACAACCATTATGACCAGTTTTTTTTATTTTAAAAATTTTTTTTTTCGAAATTTTTGTCGAACTATTTTTTAGCGGTGGTCATATCCATTATGACCACCCGGTCACAACCATTATGACCAGTTTTTTTTTTAATTTTTTTTTTCGAACTTTTTGTCGAACTATTTTTTAGCGGTGGTCATATCATTATGACCACCCGGTCACAACCATTATGACCAGTTTTTTTTTTTAAAATTTTTTTTTTCAAATTTTTGTCGAACTATTTTTAGCGGTGGTCATATCCATTATGACCACTCGGTCACAACTATTATGACCAGTTTTTTTTTTTTAATTTTTTTTTTCGAACTTTTTGTCGAACTATTTTTTAGCGGTGGTCATATCCATTATGACCACCCGTCACAACCATTATGACCAGTTTTTTTTTTTAATTTTTTTTTTCGAACTTTTTGTCGAACTATTTTTTAGCGGTGGTCATATCCATTATGACCACCCGGTCACAACCATTATGACCAGTTTTTTTTTTTTTAAACAGTTTGATGAAATCCATTTGGACTCGTTCTGCTTTCATGAATGTGAACAGGGGCAATACATTTCACTCTTATTAATAATAAAACGCGGTTTGCATGGATTAATTTAACCCTTACTCTTGAAATTGTATATGTTATTACACTATGACATATAAAATTAACAAAAAATTTAAATGTTCTACAATTAATGGGAATGTGTTAAATGAAAAAATAGTATATGTCTCAGGCGAATTCCTTGTCGACGTCGTCATCACTTTTATAATATCCTTCAATTTTCCGGTTGGCATGCATCCACAAGTAACATGCTAGCCACTCCCGAAATAGCCTCATCCGTCCACCTATTACCCAGTAATTGACGTCCCGTCCTTCTATTAAGCATTCAGCAAATTTTATGGTAAACACTCCACAGTCACCCCTGTTGAACAAATGACAAAGATAATTAATTTTCACTTCAACTTTTGAATGCAGTATACTCGTTCCGAAATGGTGTTTTTCTTGCACTCACCCATTGGATTGTTGAGGGATGTCTTTCATTATGTTGATTGGTAATGGGTTTGTTCCAGCAGGTTCTCTTGGTTTGAATTGATACAAATCTAAGCGTTCAGCCAGCAATGGAATGAATATTGATAAACATTCCATGCCTGCTCGGACCTTGACATTGTGACCGCCTTCATGCTGCAGAGAGTCGTACACGTCAATGGTCCAGCTTGTCAGATCGAGCTTCGCTAATACCCAATGTTTAAGGTCAGCCAAATGCACCGGTATTAGCACAGTCATCACGTCAAACCATGATGCCCCACTCTGGACATTAACGCCAAGCATTATCTTGAGTACAGGCTCACAGGTTCCCCAATCGAACTTCTCGGGTGCACTCTGGTGTAGACGCCACAACGATCGAACCTTCGAACAAAAATAGGTGTCAACCGTTGTCACCCTCCGTTGCTCCAATTCGGGGAACTGCCTGATCTTCTTTCTCAAGTAATAAAAGGCGACATCAATGTGCTACATTAACATAACCAGGCGGTTAAAAGATACTGTACAATATTCGAGAAAGCAAACAATATAATAATGGCTGTGATAATGGTTGATAGCAGACTGCCGAATTTTAAAAAATGTCATGTACTTACTTCGTCCCATAGCCAAATCGGGGAGGTAGCTAATTCATAGTACCAGGTTTTTCTTCCTACCTCCATGCACCCGAAGTCATGGGGTTTGTCAAGTTTCTCATGCTTGGCACTGTAACGTGGAGGCCGTTTACTGAACATCAAGCATACATATTCGAAGGACACATCAGTGCAATTCCAATTAACATCCTAAAAACAGACAATGTTAAGTTAATCTACATTACCCTTGAGGTATCTTCTTCAACAATCCTTGTTTTAACCACTCCCTGAACTCTTCTAACCTCTGTTCAGGAGGTTCCTCTGCGAGACCTGCTGGGAGGGCATAATTCGTGTCCGCCGGTTTCTTCGAAGGGGATCCATCGTCAGTCTTACGACCCGATGGCCGTTGGCCAAGCCTTGATAGTCTGGCCCTCTTCTTCTTGGGGATCTACAAATTGACAAATGTTAAACGAGTTAATCTAATTGACTGTTCCATTATTGGCAAAATTTTAATTCTCAGCTATGCGTCACAACCACGTCCGTTGACATATCCTCTCTGGATTGCTCGTCAATCATGACAAGATCATGTGATGGGATGTGGTCCTCCCTCTCTGGCCCCTCTTTCCCGACCCGTGACACTTCAGGCATTGCCCCCTCCCTCGCGCCAACGACTCGCGAATCCTCAACACTCGTCTCGGCGGCCTGTTCCTGTACATTGTATTTTCTTAAAATGTCATACAAAATTTATGAAAGATCCACACCAATCAGGTATATTCATGTATAATTCTACCTTTGTTATCTTCTCCTCGGCATCTGCATTCCAATCGATCCCCTTATCGGCAGTAAGGAACTCCATTGCTGCCTGCAGCCCTATATCCGCATAGACATCGAGCTCAGGGGAAGGAGTCTTCAATTCGTCCGACGCCTGCCTCTTAACATTAAGAACTTCGCTGCTCCCGACCTTCGGTCATGCTGTGCCTGACCGTGCTGTTCGGCAGCATTCTTCGCCTTAACAATTTCAGCACCCTCCTCAACAGTTTTTTCGAGCGGGTTTGTTCCTTTTGTATATCCTCTATCTTCTTATTCAAATTTTTAACATGTCCTCGGATCTCATTCTGGAACTCCACCCACGCGGTATTGATATCCGGGGTCCGCCGGGGACTGACGACTTGGGAGCTGGTAATTGTGGCAGGCCAGTCGGTCTATTCAAGAAAAGGCGAGCAACATTCCCGTTCTTCAACTCCTCCTCGGTTGGCATCAACTGAAAAGATATTGGCTGCACACATGGCGTAAAATTACTATCCCTATACTGAATGTATTATTATTATTTTATTATAATAACCCATAACGACGTTGTGAATCTTATTATGGTATGACCGTGTTGGTCATAACGATTTTGACCAGACGGTCATAACGGTTGTGACCTGTCTTAGTCAGTACGTTTATGACCAACACGGTCACCATGGTTATGACCGCCCGGTCATAACGGCTTTGACTACCACTTGTTATGGTATCGGACTGTGAATTACCTGTGATTCGCCAACCTCCATGAACGCCCGCTGAACGTCATCAAATTTCACAATCTCCGCAGTGGTCCAGGACGCCATACGCGGAAAGGCCTGTGAGTAGTTGGTTGTAAACTTGGATGCCATCGTTGGAAGTGTCTCATATGCCCATACGAGTATGGCATGTGGGAACCCAGGAATGCTGTAATGAACTGTGCTAACTTGTTTTTTTTGTCGTCTCTTCGAAGAAATCCTATTCTCCACTGTAGCACAGATTGCAGCACGGGTTGCCTCCCATGATAGCACACCCCAAGGAAAATCGTTGAAGGCATCCAAGTTGTCTGCCAAACCGAAATATTTGGGATCTATTTTCACCGTTATAGCATTTGACAAAGGGATCGAGAAAATAATGTACAAAAGGCTAAGTTTTACGGCATCTTCGTCGTTGTCAAACTTAGCATTGGACAGTTGTAGTTCCAAATTTTCCCTCGATACGCCCTTAACCGTCGAAAAATATCTTGCCATTAATCTGCTCTCGACGACCGGTAGATGCGTAGACCCTGCACATTTTTGTCCGGTAATTAGGCAGAACTCCATTATGGAGAATCTGGCCATGTCGTCTCCAATCTCGAACCACAGTGCGTCACCCATTGTTGTGTGGTTTGTAAGACGCATAACAATGTTGTGGAATAACTGACCAGCCCAACCTAGAGACTCTAGATGTAAGAAAGGTTGAACACATGGCTGGTCTTTGACGGAGGCCAACTGTCGTGGAGATAACCACAGGCTCAGTTTCTTCCATGTCTCGTTAATGTTTATGAAAGTATTGATTTTGGCCCGTGTTATCTCAGAGTCTGGTACGAGTCGGATATATTGCCCCTGTGTGAATGGATAAAAAAAAATAATATTTTTGTCAGATTAGGTATTTAGCACCATGGACGTACCGCAAACTATTTTTTGACTAAATCAAACAGCGATCAAAGATTTTACCTCTTCCTCTTTCGATATCTTGGATGGAGTTATACTCGATTCGTGTACATCCATTTCTCCCTTATTTCTCTCAAAATCTGTAATTGTCACCATTCTACGGATATGGAAGCGGCGTGTATACGGCTATAGTAGGCGGTTTACGGCTACAGTATCTTTGTTTACGGCTATAGTAGGTGGTTGACGACGGTTATGCAGGAGACATCTGGTAGAAAACGATACGAGTTCTTCTTTCTCTCTCTAGAACCGGTGTTTCCCTCTCTAACCACTGTAAAAGCTTTTTTAAAAATTGAAAACCCAATAGCGGCATAGGGTGACTCACTATTACGCGTGGAGGAGATGAGGGCAAATATGGTCTTTTGTCACTCAGAGTCGTACAAAAGACTGTTGGTATTCCATATCATATCGGTCATAATGGTTGTGACCGTCCGGTCACAACCATTATGACCAGGGTAAAAGCGTTATACACAAAGCTTCTCACTCTAGTCATAACCATAGTTACTGACGTGTCACAACGAAGTTGACCGTCTTCTTCGATTAGTTTCCCAAAAGTTATGAATTTTCCCTGCAGGCATTTAATGCCTCGGTTATCGCGTAAAGTTACATCTAATAATAATATAATAATAATATTCGAAGGTTTAAATGGTTATTTTAATTAATATAATTTTTTATTTTTTTTTTCAAACAGATAATGACTAAGGACTTCGGTCACAATGGTTTTGACCGCCCGGTCACAACATTGGACCAGGGTAAAAGCTCCTGTTACACGGTAACTCACCCTAGTCATAACCATTGTTACCAGGGTGTCACAATGAAATTGACCGCCTTCTTCGCTACGGTTCCCTAGGTTAATCTAATGATGTTGTTGCCCCTGCAGGCATTTAATGCCTCGGTTATCGTGTAACTTTACCACTAATAATAATATAATAATAATATTCGAAGGTTTAAAAGGTTATTTTAATTAATATAATTTTTTATTTTTTTTTTCAAACAGCTAACGAGTCACGACTTCGGTCACAATGGTTGTGACCGCCCGGTCACAACTATTGTGACCAGGGTAATTGCTCCTGTTCCACAAAGCTTCTCACTCTAGTCATAACCAATGTTACTGACGTGTCACAACGAGCATCACCGCCTTCTTCGATATGTTTCCCAAAAGTTACTGACTTAATTTACTAAGCACACATTTAATGCCTCGGTTAGCGTGTAAAGTTAACACTAATAATAATATAATAGTAATATCGGAATCATTAAAAGGTTATTTTAATTAATATAATCTTTTGTTTTTTTTTACAAACAGATAACGAGTCAGGACTTCGGGCACAATGGTTTTGACCGACCGGTCACAACCATTGTGACCAGGGGAGATAATAATATAATTTTAAATATTTTATGTTCATTATTTTATAGTTGTTTTAGAAACCATATTGACAACGGACTTCGGTCATAACGGTTTTGACCACCCGGTCACAACCATTGGCCCACGGTAAAATAAGCTTTACATAGGGCCTAACAATATCATAACGATATTGACCAGGCGGTCACAACGAGATTACCGCCTTTTTAAGGCCCATCCCCAAAAGTTGATGGCGGGATATACAAATATGAATATACTGCTCGGTTGGCGTGAACGTTAAAACTAATAATATTCTATTAATAATAATAAAATGATTAACAATGTAATTACGTGGAAATTTTTCGGTTAATCTATTTTTTTTTTTTTGCAAAACATTACATAACCACGGAGTTCGGTCACAATGGTTGTGACCGGATGGTCACAACCATTGTGACCATTGAAAAAATAGTAATACACAGATCTCGTCCCCTCGTCACAAGGACGGAGTTGGCTTTGTTCGACGGGGCCTTAAGGGTACTGAATTGGTACACGTTTGTCGGTTGTGTCCATAGCCATTACATCTACCACAACGAACGGACTCGGGATCTTCACCTTGGGACAAAATCCTTCGAACTCGTGGCCTTCCGGGACACGCTTCGTTTTGGAGGATTGACGATTTGGACCGGATTGATTCAGGCACATCCCAGCCATCAGAGCTGCCAATAGGATGGACTACAGATGAATAACAACCATAAAGATAATCTTTCGTGTAGTATGCCGAGCAATAATTGTATGGATCTATCCGTCGGTGGTTACACACGGCCATGGCATGAGGGCACGGAATTTGATCTACCTGAAATCGTCTACACGTACATGTCTTTTGGCTCATATCAACGATCCATATTTGGCTGGCATTGTTGGTGACAGCGTACTCAAACTGATCGGCTGGCCGCGGCTGTAAGAAGTGGAAATTTAACGATTTTAGTCAAGTTGGATTAAGGGAAAATCCGCATATACCATATACGTGGTGGCAGTTGGCATGATAACGTACCGTTACTTTTAGGCCTATTGAGAAGTTGGTGTGAAGCATCTTCTCAGCCTTTGGAGCAAGTTTCGAAGTCAATTTTAGGGCCTCCTCACGCCTGTTGACAAACCATCTTTGTTGTAGTTCCCTCAACCATTCCATTAAGAAACCAACTGGCATTAACCTGGCTTTCCGATCAACATTATTAAATGACTCCGCGATGTTGGTTGTCATGATTGCATACCGACGGCCGTTGAAATATGCGCGCGACCACTTTTTCGGATCGGCCTGCATGAGGTATCGGTGCATGTCGGGGTTACGAGTACGGATTGATTCCATATGACGATGGTGCTCACTTAAAAGATACGACCTCGATGCACCATCAAAATATGTCTTCAAAGGGCCTTTGAAATCCTTGTACTTGGTCTTCAGGTTTGCAGCCAAGTGTTGGACGCATATCCCGAAGGCAGCGTCCGGATACACGAGTTTGGCTGCATACTCGATACCCTTATGCCTATCAGCTACAATTACAAGAGAATCTCTAGGGCCGATTGAATCTCGGAGCTTCTCGAAGAACCATGTCCATGAGTCGTTGCTTTCGGACTGAACGATACCAAATGCAAGTGGAAATATGCAGCCATTTGCGTCGTGACCGCAAGCTGCAAGAAGCACCCCTCCAAATTTGGCCTTTAATGCGGATCCATCAACCACAATTACTGGCCGACAATAAGGCCAACCGTGCTTCGAAGCAGCTACGCACATGTAGAGACACTCAAAGCAATTTGATGAGTCGGTCTCGATGTCAATGTCGGAACCAGGATTTTTCCTCTTAACCATTTCAGCCCACGAGGGAAGAACTGTAATGTAATCAAGTTTACTTAACAGTTATTAAAGCCTATTATAAGACTTATAATGTCGGTTATAAACGTATTATAAGATAGAGTAAAGGGAAGTGCATTACCATTGTATGAATCTGAATCATTGCCCCTCAAGCTGGTTAGTGCTGCTTCCTTGCCTCGCCATGCTCGGAGATAATTGAAAGAGACTCCAAATTCGGCCTGCATGTCTCGCATGATTTCTCGAGGTCTATATGTGGTATTAGTCGGATCCAAGTATTTTGCCTTGACACACTCCCCAATCATCCAACTCTTGGCTTGACGATGATGCCCTTGAACAATTTCGATTGAGCAGTTATGGACGTCGTCGAACCGCTTCACGACAAACATTTCACTACCTCGCATCCTGGTCGCACGCAATTGCCATGGACATTTTTGGATATCTATACATATACGTGTAACAGAGTAGAGGTCGACCTCTTCACCCTGAATTGATAGTGTTTACTCATGGCATCGTGATGAAGATGGTATTGCAACAACTTTTTGTTAAGAAAAATACAGTTTCTGCAAATTCGACAGGTGTATAATCAGCAACAACTACTGAGCCAGATAACCTGTCAGGGCTTGGTACAGTATCGGATTGAGATGTTAAGATATTGGCAAAAGAATGTTCTCCAATGCTGACGTCGACATATTCTCGTTTGATTTACGAGCATCACCCCCAACATTCAATTCGTCAACATGAGGTGGAAGCTGAGGGCAACGAGTAATAGGAGTTGAAATTCTCAGATTTCTCTCATCAGCAAGTTGCATGGCCTCATCACTCTTGCACCCACTCTGGAGAATTGGCCGTCTATGTGGTTGCTTTCACCTAGCTCCGGTGGCGTGACGTCAGCCGCAGTATCATCCAAAACGTCGACGGTAATAGGAAATTTACTAAGCACATGAACATCCTTCTTCTTCAATTGTATATAGAATTTAACGTCATCATCACACTGTATCCTGACAAGAGGCATACTAGGGTGAACACCGTATCTCATGACTATAGTATTGGTTGGGACCTCATACCGATTGCCCGTCTGACCAACTCAATAAGACCTCCGTATGTTGCCGTCTCGGGCACCAATATTCCCTTCATTTCTCCACCGATGTAACTCAATATGTCGTCCCATCGACCATTATACTTGATGAAAACACAAACGTCCTCCATTTACTGTAAAACTACAAACAATTATCCTGTCAAAGGGTTAAATACAATTTTCAAAAATAAGAAACAGTTAAGAAGCAAGGTAGGATGGCTTATGTCGTAGATCTGGTCCACGGAAACGGAGTTGACGCAGATCTGGCAGATTCGGCCGGTTTAACAGAGTGAAACAAGATGTGGAAGGAATTTTAATACTGGGAGACAGTTTCGATCAATGGGTAATGGTCCAGGGATGATTCGTGAGGATTGGGTGGGAGAAAATCAACGAAACTAGAGACGAAAAATTAAAATTTTCTATGTTCAGTTGGTTATATACTGTCGCTATGGATGTGGAGGGAATGGAGTGAGGATGGCGGGCTAGGACGAAATTTTTCAGCTTAGGGTTGGCTGAGGACATATATGACTTTATACATACCCAGAAAAATGTATGGTGACGTGGCAAAAAAAAAATGGTCATAATGGTTGTGACCGGGTGGTCATAATGGATATGACCACAGCTAAAAAATAGTTCGACAAAAAGTTCGAAAAAAAAATTAAAAAAAAAAAAAAACTGGTCATAATGGTTGTGACCGGGTGGTCATAATGGATATGACCACCGCTAAAAAATAGTTCGACAAAAAGTTTGAAAAAAAAAATTTAAAAAAAAAACTGGTCATAATGGTTATGACCGGGTGGTCATAATGGATATGACCACCGCTAAAAAATAGTTCGACAAAAAGTTCGAAAAAAAAAATTTTTTTTAAAAAAAACTGGTCATAATGGTTGTGACGGGTGGTCATAATGGATATGACCACCGCTAAAAAATAGTTCGACAAAAATTTCGAAAAAAAAAAAACTGTCATAATGGTTGTGACCGGGTGGTCATAATGGATATCACTACCGCTAAAAAATAGTTCGACAAAAATTTCGACAAAAAAAATTTAAAAAAAAAACTGGTCATAATGGTTGTGACGGGTGGTCATAATGGATATGACCACCGCTAAAAAATAGTTCGACAAAAATTCGAAAAAAAAAAAACTGGTCATAATGGTTGTGACCGGGTGGTCATAATGGATATCACTACCGCTAAAAAATAGTTCGACAAAAATTTCGACAAAAAAAAATTTTAAAAAAAAAAACTGGTCATAATGGTTGTGACCGGGTGGTCATAATGGATATGACCACCGCTAAAAAATAGGGAAAACAGTTCGACATAAAAAAAATTAAATTTAATTATAAAAAAAAAACGTGGTCATAATGGTTATGACCGGGTGGTCATAATGGATATGACCATAGCTAAATAATAGTTAAAAAAGTTCTTTTAAAATAAAACAGACGAAAAATTTTATTTCTTTAAAAAAAAAAATTAAAAGAACTGCTCATTACGGTTATGACAAGACGGTAATAATGGTTATGACCATTGATAAAAAATAGTAAAAATGTAAAATTCCATGCAAAAAAAAGCCAGGTTATGGTCATAACGGTTATGACCGGGTGGTCATAATGGTTATGACCTTTACTTAAAATAACAAAAATTATAATTTAAAAAAAAAAAAGAAACTTTCGATGGAAGTTTCTCTCTGTAAATAGAAGTTTATCTCTGTAAATGGAAGTTTCTCTCTGTAAATGGAAGTTTCTCTCTTTACATGGAAGTTTATCTATATTATATGAAGCTTCGGGTTTCAAAATGGGTTGGGGGGGGGGGCTAGGCGGAAATAAGTTTTCAGTTTTCTCTCTCTAGATTTCAGTTTTCTCTCTCTAAACCACTGTACATGGTGGTTTGAAAAAAAAAAACTTTTTTCGGCCATGCGAGGGAGAGAGATATTTCGTGGGTAGGAGATGAGGGTAATCCTGTACTTTGATATACATTAAATGCTACTGGGCCCCACAGTAAGTGCTGAAATTGAATAGAACAAAAAGTGCTGCTGTTTTTAATATTAGTTTTTTCAGAGATGCTAAAAGTGAAATTAACTCATTAGAATTAAGGTTATACTTTTGTCAAGACAACATGATCAATTTTTTTTTTTTTTTTTTTTTTCACTTTTTTAGATAAAGTTGATTCTGGATTTTTTTTTTAATCATAATTATAATTTGGTCATATGTGTTCACCCGGGAAAAAATGCAACTAACATTTGCTTGCATCAAGGTTTCCAGTTTGTAACTTGCGAAGGGTGGAATTAAGTTAATTGTGATATAGTGATGTTATTCAAATTGATCATCGTCGGGCTACTCTAGTGTCATTCTTCTGGTGATAAAAAGTAATTGTTTTATTTTTTTTTTTAAATTTTCAAAGGAAAAAATTGGAGTTTCTATGATTGGAATCTCTATTTTTCATCATCGGTTGAAACCCGTTTGATTTATTTTTGAACGATTTGATCTATAACTAAAAGTAGGTCTATGTCGCACACTGTAAATTATTTAACTTTTTTTTTTCTCTTTTAATTGAATTTCAGTAATAAATTTCATGAAATATTAAAAACTTAACAGATACTGACTTAGTTAGGATGTACTAATATTATTGTTAAAAAAAAAAAAAAAAAAAACTCAGCTATGAATATATGGTGACATTTTAGAATATGATGAGGTGGCTAATTTTTTTATTAGATATTATTTAGGATGCATATGATTTTAAATATTTCCTATATTCAGAAATTTAATTAGTTATTATGATAATTATAAGGGTTATTTATTTTTTTTATCATGTATTTTAATTTTATTTAAAAAGTGCTATATCATGCATTTGAATAATATATTCTTATATCATTATATTATATTTTATATACAAATTTATACTCTTTTATATCAACACTTAATTTTAATTTTATATCGACCAAACCATCTTCAAAAGAAAAACTAAAATTAAGTGTTATTAATAATTTATAATATGTATTTTAATTTTATTTGAAAAACATATTGAGAATTTTAAAATTCTGTATTTTTATATTATTATATTACATTTAGAATATAAATCTTTAAATTTTTTAATTAACACTTAATTACATCTACAAATTAAGTTTGCAAATCATAATCTTGACGGCGATTCTGATGTCAGTCTCTTTTTATTGTCCTGTTTTGATATGACCCTGCATCTCTTAAATTTCTTAAGATCCGTACACACTCCATTTAACTTGCTTTTTAGGTTTTTGTTGTAATGAGCTGTCCAATTTCATAACAAAGGTTGTTGAAAGTAATTAAGAGGAATTTATCATGTGGTGGGTTATATAAGACATTGACGTGACTATATGAAGTTAATAGAAAACAATAATGTGCGTAAAAGTGACCGTACATGGAGCCTATCTACTACAACCAACTAAATAAATACAAATAATGAATTGGTATACGGTGAAGAAGGATGCATTTCTTTCTTCCCTTCCCAAGATTGCTCCAGTGATTTAATACTCCATAGTCCGACCTATTGGCATGAATTGCGTTGAATGTAATCCACTCTAAGTCCATCGTTCAAGTAAAATTAGATCATGTTCTTTTTGTTTTATTCTTAACTCTAGAAATTTCAAATTGATAAAGAGATATGACAGAATAATATCCATAATGCTATTTTTCATTACCAAAAGTAACCTATTATAGCTAAGTAAATATAATTAGAAATTTAAAGTTCTAAAGGACAAAATAAGATATCCCTTATTCTTTAGGGACCAAATTGAAATTAACCTAATCTTTGTAAACTAAATGTAACTTATAATTTAGTAAAAAAAAAAAAAATTCTTAAGAAGTTTGAATTTTTCTTTGTTAGTAATACATCTTACTTTCCAGCTAGTTATATATGATTTTAACGATAAAGAACTAAATAGCAGTTTTCAAAAACTAATTTAATTTAGTAGTATATTTTAAAATATTTAGAGTAAATAAAAGATTTATTAAGTAAATGATTTATTTATGTCATATAAATATATCATTTATTTAATAATTTTTTTTATTTAATTAATAATCTATTATTTATTTTAAATATTTTTTAAAATCAACTATTTATTTCAATTATTTTCATAAAAATATTATTTATCATAATTTCTATTTCCTATGGTTGTTTTATATGTCTCTTGAAGAAAGTGGGCCATAAGCATTTATCTCTTGTCTGGGATGCAAATTCTAGCGTACACATGCACAATTACATCTTGACCAAGACTTCGATAATTGTCTCTTTTTATCTTTCCTGTTTTATTTACCTTCATATCTTTGAAATTTCCTACCACCTGTTCACTTGCTTTCAAAACGTGAAACTGCTTCTGAAGTTTCTGTTGCCATAATTTGTCCAATTTCCTGACACATCTAGGTACAAGTATTTATGAAGAGCCAGCTAAGTTATGTCGATGTCCTATTTTT
>CM046367.1:17182331-17218340 GCA_025413025.1 Ficus hispida | reverse complement strand
AATTCTATTATCTTTTCGTTTGTTTTCCTCATATTGTCTTATGAATTTCTTTAACGATTCCCAATGACCAATTCATTATCAGATTTATTCATTTCGATTAACTTCCGTTAAAATTTGCTGTAGAATTCCAGCACCTACAATCATCATGAAAAAGGATACATGTTTCCCTGACACAAAAATGAAGCCCTAATTTTGGAGGGAAAAAATTCAAAATTTTGGCAAGAAAAAAAAAGTTAAAAACATAATTGTTCAGCTTAAGAATATTGGCTAGTCCTATTGCCTAATCGTCACGAAAAAAGTCAATATGTTTGGTGAGGCAAGAATCATGCACCCGTTTTGGTGGGAAAAAGTGAAATCACGTGGTTTTCGAGCATGAATATCGCTCGAGGCCTATAGTGCTTAACTGTTGTGAAAAAGCGTACACATTTTATTTCGTGAAAAATGTGTCCCAATTTGGAGGAAAAAAATTCAAAATTTTTGCTGGAAAAAAAATGAAAAACGTTGTCGTTTCGATGTAGGAATATTGCTCTCGGCCTGCTATGTCTAATCATCATGAAAAAAGTTACACGTATCTATACATGAAAATCATGACCCAATTGAAGGAAAAAAATTCAAAATTTGGAAGGAAAAAAAATGAAAAACCTTGCTGTCTCAACGCAAGAATATCCTTATGGCCCAAAAGGGTACACGTTCACTCTATGAAAAACATGCCCCAATTTGGATGGAAAAAATTCAAAATTTTGCGGGAAATAAAAGTGAAAATTCAACTGGTTCGGAGCAGGAATTTGCTCGAGGCTTGTGTGCTTAATCGTCATGTAAAATGATATACGTTTTCGTGACTTAAAAATCATGACCCAATTTAGAGGGAAAAAATTCAAAATTTGGGTCGGGGGGGGGGGGGAAGTGAAAAATTTTGTTGTTTTGACGTAGGAATATTTTTTGTAGCCTGCTGTCTTAATCATTGTGAAAAAGGTTTACGTTTGCACTCCATGAAAAACATACCCCAATTTTTGGAGGGAAAAAAATTTAAAATTTTGGTGGGAAAAAAAATTGTAAAAAACATAATCATTTAAACTAAAATATGTTATGTCCTTTTTAGTCATTATACGTCTGTACAATAATTTTATAGTTACCAAATATCTATAATTCTACTTTTGGTGTCCACAACAACATTAGAAGAAGAAGAAGAAGAAAAAAAAAAAGGGCCAAACGCCTACCTGTTTCTAACTAAAGTACTTTGGACTCATAGTCTAGTTACATCAAAATTTTCCATGCATAAGAATGTAAAACTGGTCGAAGGACTTTGATATATATAAATATATATATATATATATATACACACTATAATTTTCATTGTAACGGTGATTAATTTTAGATATTCACGATCTTGATCAAAATCCTAAGTATATACAATATAAAAACAAATACATCATAACACGAGTGACTAACTGTAGGTATCCACATCTTGATCAAATCCTAATACATAGACAATATAAGAGATAAATACACCATAAGAAACGAGTGACTAACTGTAGATATCATATATTCCCTCTTTCACTCTAAGATCAGACCCTTGGTTTGTTTGAATCACCACTCATTTTAAACTAAACTGTATTTTTCATCATTTTTTGTCTTTTCTAAAAAATTTTATCTTTTCTGAAAAAGTCAATAAAAATTACTATTCAAACTAAAAATCTCAACTCAATTCAAACTGAACTCATTCACCAAATACTCCCTAATCTCTCTCCCTCTTTTCTGTCTCTCTCTCTTCCTCCTGACGGGATTCGTGGAGAAGGAAGAGAGAGAAGGAGATGGCGAGAGAGATTATGTTTTTTAATTATTATTTTAATCATTAATGATATATCACGTTAATAGACAGATAGAGCGATTTGAATGGTTTTGTGTATATCACGGGACACGATAAATAATTTTATAATTATGTAACAAAGTGAAATATGGTATATGGTTCAGGAGGTATTCGTGAAAGTAATCCAAAGTAAATTGAGCTTTGGGTATGTTTATGAAGATATTTATAAGTTATATAAGTCATAAAAACGAAAACGAAAACGAAAATGAGAAAATAACTTTATTTAATTTTCTCATTAGTAGAAAAAATATGAAAACTATTTTAAGTCCCCATAGCAATACATAATATAGTGCTATTTATTCAAACTTATTAACTGAATTTTGATAATAAAATCCCACTTTTATTCACTTAATTGATCTTGATTAATCATAATTAATCACGGATCCCGTATTTGGGTGGTGACATCCTACAGCGACCAACACCAAGAAACACCTCCGCCAGCCTTGCCAGCCACCGTACTACCCACCATCTTTCCACAGCATGAGCTCCCTTGCCCCTTGCCCCTTGCCCTCCACTATGTGAACCTCGTGAGCCTCCTCGCTGCTAGCCACAAGCTACTTCCATCCTCCCCGCTAGCAACTGTACAAGCCACCTCCCGTCCTTCCCGTGATACCCTTCTTTCAATGATGTCCTGCTCTGGCAGTTGGCCGTTCCATTGAAATTTTTAGCCCTGATTCTCAGCTTGAAATGTGTTTGTAACAACACAAATTTTGTTTTTAAAATAGAAGTCAGAACAGATAAATAAATAAATAAATAAAGGAATTGAATAGTTAGATCTCATGAATTTTGCTAGATTTTAAGTTATTTTTTAATTATAAAAATTTTAAGCTTAATAACCTTTATTACACTAGTGCCAGATTATTTTCAACGACGAATATAGTGATTTTGTTTATAGTTTAAAGGTCGAGATGTACAAACATTATATTTTTATTGTTCATAGATAAAGTTATTATATTAAAATTCAGATGACAAAAATAAAGTTTTTCCAAGTTTTTGTGACCCTGATTGACGTCTCTTGTCTAATTTTGATGTCTCAAATAAAGTCTAATCAATTATATTTTGACACAATATTGAAAGAAGTTATATTTTAATATATAAAAATTACTTATAAAACTTTTTTTAATAACATGACATAATATTATTAGTTAGACACTATTTATAACATTTAAAATTGGACAGATAATGTGGATCCTTATGGCCAAAGTATGAAACAAGAAATATCTTTTCTAATGATTCAAAGTTCGAGAGGCATTATTGTTAATTGCTTAAAGTTTGAGGGCAATAAACACTAGGTTTCAACGTTTGGATGTAAAGTTACATGAATATTAAAGTTCAAAAGCAAAAATAAAAGTTTTTTGTTATTAAATTACATTTTAGTTATTGTCGTGTCAGTAATTACATCCCTTTAACTAATAAAAAGAGTAAAAATGATAAAATTTCATTAGTTTGTGGAGTATTTCTATCAATTTCAAAGTTCAGAGAACAAGGTAATAATAGCACTAAAGTTCAAGGAGTAAAAATGAAATTTGTCCAAAAAATATTGCGGCCAAAATTAAATTTCGTTAAAATACAAGGACCAAAGCAGCAATTTATCCAAAAAAGAAAAAGTAAAAAAAGGGTCAAACTTTCGCTTGCGTTGTTCTGGCACCGAAGGAAGGAGCGGGTTCAGTGCAGGGACTTTGGTCGAATCCACCATCCCAAATGTCGAATGAAGAAAATCGTCTCTCTTCCCTTCAATACCTTGTTAACTCTCTCCAATTCCGACTTCAGGTTCTCTCTCTCTCTCTCTCTCTCTCTCTCTCTCTAAGTTTGGTTGATTTTCCTTTGCATTTGTTCAACCAGGAACTAGAGGCTGAGAACGCCAAGTTATTATCGCGCCTCTCAAATTGTACCTGTTCTGAGGTTCTTTTTCTTTTTTTTTTCCTCCATTTTCTTCCTCTCAAACCTTGCCCTATAAAAAAAAAAAAAAACTTTTTAAGGTGAATATGGAATTTCTGAGTAAAGAAAAATGGAAGATTGCTTTCTTTTTAGTTGGGAAATTATTTATTTTGAGCAGAGTTGGAGCTTGATATGTTAGTTATGGTGCAGAAGGAGAAGAAGCTTGGCTCTTCTGTTGCAAACTTCTCTGTTTCTTCAGAATCTGCTGGCAATGAGACCAAGACAGAGAAATCCAAACAGCAAACTTCAGGTCATTCCCACCCCCCCCCCCCCCCCCCCCACCCCCCAGTTTTGGTTTTTCCTCAATTTATTAACTTGAAATTATTTCAATTAAGACTTAACTTACATGAATTGGGCTTTGTGTGTGTGTGCGCATATAACTTTGCTAAATCATGTCTTATAATTATGTGTTTGTTTGACACGGACAATAAACCTTTCCTCTTTTTTTTTTTTTGGTGCCTGGCTTTGTCTAGCTAAGGTAGAAAGTTTCTCTGGTTGTATTATATATGTGCTTAAGATAAGATTGCCTTGTGAACTTGTTTAGTCTAATTTTAGTTCTATTTCTTTTTGTGCACAGATTATGATACAAGCATCATGAATCACCAGTGCAAAAGATATATTGCTCTTAAACTGATGTACTTTGGGCAGAGGTACATTGTTTACCCATTAGTGTTTTTCTTATCGATTTTGGATGTCATCTCATTCTCCCATTTTGATCATCAATTCGTCATTGCACTCTTCCAGCCAAAAATATAAGAAACAAAAAAACTGCGTCCCCGTTTTCTGCTGTAACTGGTTTCCTTCTTCCCTGCATCCTTCCACAAAGGGAAACAAAATAGATAAGTAAAACGATAATTGTAGAAGAATAGTGGAAGGTAATCAGTTACGAAATTTGATGATGGTGAGAAACATATTAAAGAAGTTGGTTTCAGACTCTATTGAACAAATACGGGCTTGAATTCTCTTTTGTAGAATTGGGTGTTGTGTTCAGAGTTAACTCTAATTTGCCAAAAAAATCAATTGGTCCAATCCATCCGGTACTTGTCACTTTTATATTCTCTTATGCTTGGATTGGCTGCCATAGATGAAAAAGCAAAATAATCCTTTTTCAAGTCTGTTGTTTACTTTCGGAAATTGATGAAAAACAAATTGAGGTCCCTCTATATAATTTTCAAAATATATTGTCCTACCCATTGCCTGTGCCTGTTGCGGTATGGTTTCTTCATCTTTCACTTATTAAATTGATTACAGGTTCTATGGTTTTGCTTCAGAAGCACAAATGGATCCGACTGTTGAGGTGTGGTTTCTTCATCTTTCACCTATTTCTTTTCCCTGTTCCAAATCCTCTTGGGTCTACGTTAGTGGTTCATAAAATATGTTGCTAAATGTGGAAACTATGTTTATTGAAATATAACCTTGTGGATTCTAGAGAGTTTTTATTTATTTTATTTTTTATTTTAAATATAATAATGATTCTCAACTTTTTTTAATCAAACCCCAAAAGAGGAACTTCATTACAGACTAAACTCTAGTATGCATAATTGCATATATTTGTAGCACATGATACTTTCTTTTTAAGAGTTGATGCTCCCTGCAGTCTGAACTTTTCGGAGCACTTAAAAAGACAAGGCTTTTAGTTGGCGACAAGAAGGAGTCACAATATTCAAGATGTGGTAGAACAGATAAGGGGGTTTCATCCGTTGGGCAAGTAAGTTGAAAAAGGACCTTTTTGTTGGAATTCTCATTAATTAGTAATTGCAAAACTTTGCCGAGTTGAATTCAAGTTTTTGTTGTTCTAGTAGATTTTGCTCCTTTTCCCTCCCTTTTAGAGTAAATTAATTATTCTTGAAACTATATTTTATGTGCTTTACTGATATCTGCTACTAAATGGGTTGTCAATCAAATCTTTACCTACCTGCTTGACAAATTCTGTGTCATGGGGTATGCTGCCAGGAATTTAACAGTATTTCTTGTTCTTTGATTTTCCGTATCAGAGAGGGGTTTTTTTTTTTTTTTTATCAAATTGTTTTGAAGAGAGTGGAGGTCTTCTCCTTCAACCTTTTATCTTATTCTACTTCTAGACTTAAAACGCTTCTTGTTTCCTTTGTCTTTTTGACCGACACCTACAAAAAAGGAGGAGGTATGTTTATAAAATACTGAAAGCTTTTAATGCTTTAAAAATTCATGTGGATTCTAATGCTGATTGTGCTCTTTGATAGGAAAATAGAATCTTCTCGAGATTTCCGTTTCAGAATGTTACTTTGTAGTTCCGAATCCCATAATAGTTTCTCATTCCCCTTCTAATTATAGGTTGGCATGTGTATGTTTTATCCAAATACACTTCCCTTCATCTGTTTGAAGCATAAATTGGCTCCTTGGTACGAAAGTTGATCCTCATATTGTTATCATAAATGATCACTCCCTGTGGTGATAAAGGATATCATCAACTGTTTATACCATCTAAATTTAAATTTCTGCATGTTGCTAATGCCAATGAAATGTCCAATTTACCAATTTCAATCACTGGAAATATGTATAGCACCAACAATAATGATGAAACCATTTCTTTACCTTTATTAGTAAATGAAGGCATGACTTTTTATGCAAATGGTCATCGAACCATTTGTTATTTGTTTCAACTTTTCGTATACTATTTTGGCTATTATGAAGTTATCTCTCTCTTTCTATATGTGTGTGTGTGTGTGTATTTGCCATATCTTGAAATAGTAGTGCATTCGATGCAGGTGGTTTCTATCTTTTTACGATCAAACCTGAAAAAAGCTTGTTCAAACCATGAAAACTCGTCTCAAATTGTTGCAGGAGAGCAGTTGGGTTAGCCCTTTTTTTAACCTCCTTTTACTCCAGTTCTAAGAAATCTAGTGCCAGATTCTAAGTTGAGAATTTTGTGAGGTAGATATGATGGTCCATGTTTTGAAGCTTAATTAACAGGTGATAATCACCTAAATCAAAATATTTTGTGGAAAAGGAAATCTCATGGTACATATCGTAAACATAAATCTTTACCATGTTTTAAGCCTGATTAATGAGTGACTTGTTATTCTAATTATTGAAAAACTGAGAATGACTAAACCACAAATATTATTAGTAGAAAACTTGATACCATGCCGATAATTTCGTGTAGAAAATCACTTGTTACAGGAGGATTCTTTATTCTCCTTTCCTTTGTACTCTCCTTTGGTATATTCTCAATATGTATTGTTTGTCTCTTATTGGGGAAAAAAAATCGTGTAAAGAACCTTAACGTTTTAGAATCTGTTTCCACCAAGTGAGCTAGCTACCCAAGCTCATGACATTTGGGTGAGGGAATATGGAAGAGAAGCATTGTTGCATAAAACATGCACTGGGAGAAGAATTTACCGAACACAGGCTGACCTCTTTGTTTATGACTGTGCTAACCTTTGGAATTAAGTTCAAAGCAATCGTTTTAAGTTTCAACTCATACATCTTGTTTTTTTCCTTCCTTTTCATGTCTTTTGCAGAAGGAGAAATTGATTATGTGAGGGTTTTGAATCGAGTTCTTCCAGATGATATTCGAGTTTTAGGCTGGTGTCCTGTTCCAATTGGTTTCAGTGCAAGGTTTGTAATTTTATGTTGCCTTAGGTTTTCAGTGCTGAAGTTTTGTAATAAATTTTTTACTTTGTTCTATAGGCTGGTGTCCTGTTCCAAACTGTGTAATTTCACGATGAAATATACCAACATGAAAAAATGAATTAAAACTAGCAATTAACTGTTAGCATGGTCTAAGCCATTCGAGTTTCTAATACCCATTTTAATTAATCAAACAGCTTTAGAGTCCTTAATGAGAAAAATAAAATAAAATGAATTAATGCTTTTGGGTGAAATATGTGCCAATGATGTCTGTCATCTCCTCATAGAATCACAATTCGTTGGTTAATAAAAATAATATCATGTATAACAGCCAGAAAACAGAAGTCTTGTCATTATAATGTGTATAACTCATCTGCATCAAGGAGGTACTTCTAAATAAGGGATTTTATTTGACAATTTCATGTGATTGCTTGGACATATTCCTCAAATCATTTGGTACTTGCTCATTACTCCGACAGCAATAAAGTGATGATGATCTCGAGTTCTGTGCCATATTGTCTATGTTGTTCTATAGTTCTGTTATTGCATGGTATTATCGTTCTATCCCTTTTAACTTTCCATGGTTTTTGTTGTCTCATTCTGACTTAGTTAACTTCTTTTCTTGCTTTTCTTTTTTGTTTCTTTTATTATTATTATTATTATTGTTTTTCCAGTTGCTGAATGGTTTTGTAGAGTAATTACCTTCTAATATCTGTTTTCCGTTCTCAAATTACAGATTTAGCTGTTTGAGCAGAGATTACAAATATTTCTTTTGGGAAGAAGGTCTAAATCTCTCGGTAAATCTTTTTACTTCTTTGTTTACAACAATGCATAATCCGTTTTATGCATTGTTAATAATGTTTCTAGTTCATGTTTCTCCAGGAAATGGAGAGGGGGGGTAAGAAATTTATTGGCGAGCATGACTTCCGGAACTTCTGCAAAATGGATGCTCTAAATGTGCACAACTACAGGCGTTGTGTCACATCATTTTCAATTTCTCCTACCGATGTGAGGTTGACATTGGTAGATATATATTCTGACCCATTCATGTTGAAATTCACCCACTTCTTGCCCTGATTGAAATTATTGATACCGTGGCTGTTCAAACTAAGATTTATTATACTCGTTTGGAATTTTTATACTTACAAATAAACATGTGATGCCTTGTTTAAAAAGTGGTGCAATTACTTTTTTCTGAAAACAAACCAAAGATATACATTAGTGATATATCAAACAGACTGCAAATAAAGGCGAATTAGGGGTTCTTCTACAATAAAAATATGAATTATAACAGTAATGCATTATATAACCCTCTTCCAATCCCAAAGGATTTAACACTTTGAAATCATTAGATACCGTAGAAGTCCAAGGAGAACAATATAAATAACTAATGCCCAGGCTTGTATAATAGTAGCTTATAAGCTATACCGTTTGTGACTCTCGAGTGAGTTTAGTGAGGGAGGGAGGAAGGAAGGTATATGGACAGTTACAAACGGTGGGTGCAACATCTATAGTTCATTTGCAATTACTGAAGTTACAACTTTCAGGAATTCATATTCTTAAATCTTCTCTCTTGGGAGATGAGAAAGCACCCTTATTTTTTGGGCATTTGTTTCCCTTGCTGTTCTGTTCTTATGAAAATTGCTTCACAAATTTTGCTTAATATATTGACAAAAGTCATTTTTGTTGAAGATCTTTCTAAGGAAACGAGCAAAATTTGTCCCAAACTCTTTTCTGGATACAAGTTTTGTGTATTTCTTGTAAGTTCTCTGTCCACTTTCAGGTTTGAAGGAAACCAACTGTGGGCAATCAAAATCAAAGGCAGTGCATTCTTGTGGCACCAGGTCCGATGTATGGTTGCTGTACTCTTCATGATAGGCCGAGGCTTTGAATCTCCTGATGTGCGTATCACATGTCCTCTTAATTGTGTTGCTTTTCCCTGTATGTCCCATTACTATCATGCCAACATGTGCATAATCTGAGATTGCATCTGATGCATGCCTAATATCTAATATTTTTACGACTTAAGCAGGGCAAAGAAATTATGCATCTTTCTGTATATATTTCTTTTAAGTTTTTCTTTGCTAGACTTTAGCCATTGGACATTCTGGTGGATTAGTTGATCTTGAGTGATACTTTGTTTTGTGCTTTTTTGGCTGACCATGGAAGACAGTTTGTTCATTTCAAATCTTTCTTACCGAAAACACTATTATAATGGACATTATTCTTGTAAATGTATAAACTCATAGATAATAGATACGCTACTGGATACTGACAAGACCCCAAGAAAACCTCAGTACAGCATGGCTCCAGAGATTCCATTGGTTCTTCATTCGTGTGAATTTGAAAATCTAAAGTTCAATTGTTTGTCAGGTATGAAACCAATAGTTGTTGTCTTATGCATCTAGTCGATTGCAACTTTAAAAAACTTAATGAATTACGAAGCTTAATTGTTGTGCACCTGAACCAATCGCATTCGTCTGTCAGATGCTTTTTCTCTGTTTAGTTTGTTTTGTTTTTCGCTTTCATTTTTTAAACCTAGTAGTTTTTAGTTATATGATTCGAAAGTTAAAACTTGTAACTTGCTTCTCTCACTTCAAATATTTAAATTGCTTGCATTCGTAGATGCAGGGCATGCTCTGCGCGAACACTTGATGAAACAATGTCTAACTTACCATCTCCATGCTGCGATCTTCCAAGAAGCTCTACTTGCCTTTTTGCCCATATCAACTGGTGCTGAAACCAAAATACTTGTCCTAGAATTTCAAATTTTAGTAAAATTTATTCTATCCACTGTTAAAGTATCACAACGATTGCCATTGGTTTTCTTCCAGATCAGAGCACCTCAAACAAAGGAGTAATCAAGAAGGCTGCCCATAATCGTCTCATGTCTCGGCCCACAGAGCGTAAGCCTTAGCATAGCCTTAACAACTGTACTTTTGTTGGCTAACAAATATTACATTGTGATAAAAGAAAATATATTCTAATCTGCCTTGTCTTGAGGTTTCTGTTCTCGAACATATATTGTTTCTGATACTTTTTGTCGACCTTCAGCAAGACTTTCAACTAACTGTAATTCTTGAATTGCTTGCAGCTTCATATGCAGAGCGGCGTGCCAAATTAAACTCAAGAGCTTGAAGGATTTAGATTACATCTTTCAAGGTAACGACAAGTGTGATAATTTTGTTTTCCTAATATGCTGTATCTTCCAATAACAAGTTTTTATGGCCAAATATGGATCTTGTGCAAGTGATATGTTTTCCCGGGCAATTCTCTTATGACGAGAATTTTTAAATTCTTTCCACAGAGTAATTAATGGCGTCCATATTTCCTTTTGAATTTCAAGGGGAAAACAAATTTGTATATGGATTTGAGGATTTTGCTTGTCTCATTTACCAACAATTACTTGAACATTGTTTGAAATACAGAACATTTTGCTTCTGCATGCTCCTTTAAAAATATATATATATATATATATATATAATTTGAGGGTAGGGGAGTTTGAATTTTATACAATAAGACGGAGTCAAATGTAGAATTGCTATTAGGTTATGTCTGCAATTACTTTTTTGTAAGCTAAAATAGCTAGGATTCGTATTATCAATCTTTCTGATAGAGGAATAAATAGATCACTCATGAAGACGACAAAAACATCAATATTCTATTCCATCCTGCCGAATAGCTATCCAAATGGTATAATATTTGCTCAACGTATATTTAAACTTACATTTTAGAAGGTCATAGGGAAGTAGGGATTCGACTCTTGTGTTTCTTTGTTTTTGTCTTCTTCATGTCTCTCTAATAATACATCATATGCCAAGTTATTTCAATTAGGTAAGGCATAATGGATAATAAGATAAAGTATGCCATTGCATCTATATCACTTTTGCTTGTTACGTTGTTTATTTATTTATTTATTTATTTATTATTATTATTATTATTATTGAAGTTGCTTGTTATGTTACGTGTAAAAGGTCCACCAATCCCGGTAGGCAGTAGGATGGCAAGCTATCAAATATGTTCGACAAAGATGTTTTTAGGTTCAAGTTGTGTCACTGTGATAATCGATGTATATGTGTGGTTCTAACATGTTGAACATGTACCACACAAGGATGTCGAGTGGCCCAAGTTTATCGACTAGCGTCATCTCTTCTCATTCTCTCTTTTTTTCCCTGATAGAAAAGAAAACAATTTCTGCTTTTAGATGAATGACAGAGACATTTCTGAACCACTATGGGGGAGATATTTGGTCGGATCAAGACAGCACAGTGAAAAGACCATACGAAGCTATCAATATCCCTTTGGCTAGAGTATGAGTTTCTGGCGGGTCCATAATTCGTTGGACGGACTATGCATTCATTTTTATTTTATTTATTTATTTATTTTAAGTTGGAGGTTAGGATTCAATCTCTTTGACCTTTTTGTGAAGTCAAAATCAAGTGTGAAATTAGCGTTTGATTATGCATGTAGCTACTGGATTACACATTCACGGGGGGTTTTTTTTTTTTTTTTATAATTTTTTAAGCTTGCGTTTTAATTCGTCGATTGGAGATGAAATTTTTAAGTTGAAATTGATTGATTTTTTAAAAATTAGTTATAATTTTTATTAATTAAAAAAAATGATATAAAAAAATATAATTTAATTGAAATAGAATTGAAATGTCAAATAAAATATAAATGTTTTATATTTGAGAGGGGGGGGGGGGGGGAGGTGTTAGGCCAATGGAAAAGGACAAAGGGTAACAATTTTCAAAATTTAAGGTTCCCACAAGCTCCAATCATTTTGCCAACCTTTTTGGGGACCTACTTGTTGATGGCTTCTGTTCGATGTTGCCATGCCTTGAACTGTACTCTTCCTAAATGCATGTAGCTTTTCAAAAGTTGAACCACCTTTATTCTCCTACGCCCTACCTGAATCCTATCGACAATCCGGGCTTTTGAATATTATTAAATTAGATATGGTAAATATTACATCACAATAAATATATATATATATATATATGTAAATTTAACTGTTTTTAATATAGATTTGACGGTTCAAAAATAAAATCTTATACAGTATATTTTCAAATACCCCAAGTTGGGCCTTTTTCGCTGGGTGAGTTTTCGATCATAGAAAATGCCTTTTAAGAGAAAGGTAGCTAAAACAACTTGAGAATAAGTTGAGGGAAATTGGCAATATAACATGCATGGATAAATTCAAATGTGTATGTTAGAGGGAATGATTAGTGTTAACATGATTAATAGCTCGGCATTTTCCACTTTTTTATGTATTTTTTAATATACTACTTCCTTTTTTAAAAAAAGTAGATGATTTGAATTCTAGATCTTATAACAATTTTTTAAAATTATATGTGAAATTACTGTTAAGATGTTTGTAACAATTTTTAATGTACTACTACTAAGTTTATGTTGGATGTGTCTTACTAAAACAAATATCAAGTGTCAAATTCATTTTTTAGAAATTAATATTGGTCGCCACAATCTCGTGAGTTAAAAGAGGTATTGGTATTCGGCTTAATTTATGTTTTCGTTATTAAATCAATGTCGCAGATCGGAGCAAATAAATTTTTTTTTAAAAAAAATCAGTGTTGTACACAACATGAGTAATTTATTTATAGCGATGTTTGCATATTCCTGTTTATATTTCAACTACCATCATAGATTTAGAACACCCTTCAATTCTTTATTAAGTTTAAGGATAGTTTATCTTTATTTAAAAAAAAAAAGGATAGTTTATCTAAATAAAAAATTCATTGGATAACTTTTTTGGCAGGAGATTTTCATTGGATAACTTGCATTTGAGGGAAAACTCTGGTGGTAAAAGCACTAAAAATCCTTTTAAAAGTTAATTAACAACTTTCGTTATTTAACAATGTTACTAGTTTTATTTTTTAATTTTTAACTCAAGTGTGAGAATCAGAACTTTAGATGGTATGGTTAAGTTCGCAATTAGCATTACATTATAAAGTTGCACTTAGTTGAGATTAGTTTAAGTATCATTATTTTTTAAATAGACAGAAGGTCTCAGTTTTCTATTCAGTATATTTTGAAATGTCGCATGCTTGAACACCTTCGCTGCTAGGGAAACAAAATTGTTAGAATCGGAATTAATTTCAATTTGACCATATCAATTGGGCTTTTGAAGGAATTAGTTGTTCAATTTTAAAGTTTCTGAACGTAATAGATTACAGTTGTGGGACACCGTTGACATTTGAAATTCACCAAACATTGCATGAATTAAAGCCTACGTTTTAGTAAACATGGAAAGTGCTCGTTTAAATTATAGATTATATTTAAATGTTTATTCAAGCTGAATGTTTGCATTCAAATGCACAATTTTAATTACATATTTATATTAAATATGTGTTTGGATAATTTTTGTAAAAGATAACATTTAAATAGTGTAAAGATAGAAAATAAAAAAGAGCATGGTATAAATTTATTAAAAAGTGAAAATTTAGATTTGGAATTTAGATAATTTCACTTTAGTAGTTAGTCATGTTAAATTGCAGTCCAATAATAATTATTAGAATGGTTCATTTTTTTAAGAATAAGCAAAGAAAGTCAAGAAAATAAACATAATTAATTGGAATAAGAGGTTTTATAAGAAAAAGAAATTTTTTTAAGCCTTTTTTTTTTTTGGACAAAAATTAGTGAAAAGTCATGTTTTGAGTAGTTCCTTATAATTTTGCTCACTCTAACATCAAAGTTAATAATTTTAATATTATGAAATGGAAAAATTATTAACTTTAATGACTAATGTTACGATGGACATAAATATAAGGAGGTGTCAAATTTATAACATTATTACATATAACCTTTTTTAATTTTGGGGAAGAATAAAGATCCCAAATTTTTAAATTTGTAAAATGATCATTTTCTAAGTGGTTAATTATTTGATGGTCAACCAATACTAACTGATAACTAATATTAATAAATGATTTACTATCAATTAGTAGTGTTTTATCTTTTTATTTCCTCTTTCTCTTACTTTCTCCCTCTAACCTAATGCCACTCTCTTATCTACCTCTCTCTTTCTCCCTTTCTGTAACAAGAATCCTAATCTCTAAACAAAGTTGCCCCACACCCCCCACCCCCCCCACCCCCCCCCCCCCCCCCCTCTCCTGCCGTCACTCACTAACCCAGCGAACACCTAGCACAACCTAGCTAGCACACCCCGGCCTTGATCGCAACCAATGCCACCACCCACCTATCATTTGAGCCTATGCGCCATCGCGAGAGCACGACCCCATTCGCTCGTGCCGTCGCTAGTTCCCTCTCAAACAAAATTACATTTTAACTAAAAAAAACATTTTAGATTCATATATTCAAAATATTTTAATTAACTGAATTTGCATATGCTTCCAAAAAAAAAAATAAAAAGGAATTATATTCAAACTAAACGAAAATTTCAAAGACTAATGATAATGGTTCCCACTAAGGGTGTTTACCGATCCCCTCATATGGATTAGTCCAATACAGTCAGTAAACATTAAATTTCATGGATCAGATTCGCATATTCAGTCTGTAATTTCTAGAAATTAAAATAAGTACGCTAATGCTTTGTTTGGTACGGTGGAAAATAGGAAGGAAGGAAGTGGGTGGAGAAAAAATTAAATGGAAAATGAAAGAGTGTTTATTTGATAGGAGGGAAGAAATGATGGAAAGGAAAATATAGTAGAAAAAAAATCTAGTGGAGCCCACCAAATTTCATCTCTCGAACATTGGGTAGAAGACAAAAATCCACTCCTTGTTAATTAAAATTACAATTTTGTCTTCATTTTTAAATTAAAATAATACAAATAAGTATATATAATAGTAATTGTAGAACTTTTTTTCCCAATTTCCTTCATTTCTACCAAACAATCTAAAAGAAAAACTAAAAATCTTTTTTCTCACTCTTATTTTCTTTCACCTCCATTTTTCCTTTCCCTCTTGTTTTCTTTCCTTCTTGCTAAACATAGGCTAAATCATAAAAATAGTTCAACAAAATACAATTTGTCACAACTCAAATTCAAGCTTTCATAATAAACCAAATTGTATCATTACAATCCGTTATCATAAACAAATATCAATTATAAACTCAAATAAAATTTATATCACTCATCAATAATTACTTTATAAGGATTCATAGCTAATTAACCTTTTTTTTAAAGAAGTTTTTTTTAATAAATGACCAAAGTTTTTAAAAAATAGTTAAAAGGCCTATTTTTCTAAAATAATTTATCAATTTTCTTAAATGATTAATCAGTAATTGACCACATAATTATCAATCAATGATGGTCAATAATTGATTAACTTATAGTCAATCACTGATTTAACCATAACGTAAATCATCAAGTTTTAAAGTTAATTACAGACTGACCATTAGTCAATCACCAATTTTTATAGTTAACCATTGATTAACCAAATCTGAAAAATGATAAACAGTCATGTTCCTAAATAAAAAAAGTCTCATGTCAAAAAAAATAATAATAAATAAAAAAGTTGGGTTATTTATTAGATTAAGTGATTAAAAAACCTAATTTTCCTACTGTATATGATGTATTTTTCAAATTCATGGATTTCACATAGTAAGAAATCCTTAATCCATAATTCAATACATAATATGAGGATTGATAAAATATCAATATCTAATTAATCTGGTAGTCTCTCAATTCTCTCTTAGTCAGAAGATTAAACTGGATTAAATAGATCAACTAATTTTTTTTTTAAAAGTAGATTGAACGAATTTACGAATTTGATAACAACCCTCCCATTAGTCAATAAGAAAGGAACAGTATGCTTGAGCGGAAAAAATATAAAATAAAGAGTAATTGGCTCAAATAGCCATTGGTCTCTATTTTTTTTTTTGACCGAGAAGACCCTGAACTCTTAAAATGTTGGCCACTATAGTCCTTTTTGTCTACAACAATTAAGTTTCTAACGAAATAAATCACGTGCAACTTATGTAATCTAATTTGAGAAGGAATTTTAGTAATATAAAAATAATTAATTTAACGAAAATAAAAAAAATCATAAAAAATAAAATTCATCTCTCTCTCCTTTCTTACTAGGTTTTGAAATTAATCTTGCTCTCTCTCTCCTCTCGCTCTTCTTTCTCACTAGGTTTTGAGTTCATGACTGGGGCTCTTCATCTTTTCCGTTGGTAGTTGGGGCGCAGGGGGGGTTCGAGCGTCTCGGGTTCGAGCTCAACAATATGGGGGGGGGGGGGGGCAACCTGGATTTTTGTTTTGGGGGTTGGGATTTAGTCCACGGGGAGGGGGGCAGATCGGATTCGGCTTTTTGGTGGTCGGGATAGGGGCTCTTTGCTGGAGTTGGGGGAACCTGGGAACCGCAGGGGGAGGGGGTGGGAGGTCACCATGATTGGAGAGAGAGTTTTTTTTTTTTTTTTTTTTTCGTGAATAAGAGTATTTTCGTCTTTTTATGATCACATGACTCATTCGGTTAAAAACTTAATGGTTTTGGATGAAAATGACTATAATAACTAATATTTTAAGAATCCAAAGTCTTCTGGATAAAAAAATATATATATATATGAATCAAACCGTCATATTTTAAAAAATTTATGGATTATTTGAGTTAATTATCCTAAAATAAAAAGGAAACGGGGAAAAAGGAAGAAATAGTAGGGATATATAAAGGGTGGTTCCTGCGAGGGAAACTCGGATCAAAAGAAACGGGTGTCTCTCTCTCTCTCTCCATCACAAAGCAAACATTTTAAGAGAAAAGGAAACCAAACCGGAAAAAAGAAAATACCAAAAACTGTCTCTGGTTGACTGTTTGGAGAGCGAGAAAGTGCGAGAAAGACAATGGACGCAGCAATGGGACTGATGAGGAGAATGCCTCCAAAGCACATAGAGACCGCTCTCTCTGCTCTTCTCACCCTCTTACCCCAACACTCCTCCGATCTCCTTTCTCAAGTCGATCAGCCTCTCCAGGTACTCAATTTCGTTCATTTTTTTTTTTCCCGTAAATCTGTTCGTTTGCCTTTTTAATTCGCTAGGGTTCGGTTTTGCATGTCTGCATCTTTATAAATTACGTGTTTGGTTGCCGAGAAATTGACGAAATCCGGAAGAGAGAGGGAAAAAAAAGTAACTTTAGGGTTCTGTTTCTTTAGCTTTTTTCTGCAAGGGAGTTGGAATTTCACAAGACAATTACAGGAATTGCGATAATTAAAGAATGAGATTTTAGATGCTGAGAATTGAAGAAAAACCCAATGGGAACATACTTGTTTGATTTTGTTCGTCTTAGGTTCCTCTGTTTTAGATATTTACAAAACTTAAGGAAGCAACGAAAATTAGGAAAATACTTATTTTTTTCTTTTCTTAATTTGGTGTGATATGCGTGCGTGTGTGTGTGTGTGTGTGTGTATTAAGCTCATAGTTGTCATGCCTTAATTCTTTTAGGAGCGACCACTTAGGATCTCTTAAATGATATTGTGGAATCAAATTTTGGTTCTTGAAGCAGCATTTAATTGACATTTCCTAGCCAACTCATATTTTTTATTACTTTTATAGCAGCATAAAACATTTGTAGGTTCATGGATTATGTTATCTCAGTGCTTTTGGATTTGTTTTCTATTTTAATTAATGCGTTTAGGTCACCTCACCAACCTTAAAAATTGATTCAGTTCTTCTTTTGGGATTTTATCAAAAGTTTTTTGTTTTTTGTTTTTTTTTTTTTTTAGGGAATTTTGTTGTAGTATTTTCGTCATTTTCCCGCTTATAGTTGGGGAAATTGTTTGCTTCATGCTGATTGCAAGCTTATCTTCTAATATGGAGATGAATTACTTCCTATTTTGAGAAAATTTTTCCATCTTAAATGTAGTTCTTTGGATTTACTTTTATCTTCATCTGTTGTTTGGGTGAGTTATGTATGGGTTTTCTTGAAAACAATAGTTGATTTCCTTAATTGTTTCTGAATATGAAATCTTTTACTGAGGAAAATAGGTCTTATGTGACGTGGACTCTGGAAAGGAATTCATTTTGTGTGAGTACAATCGAGATGCAGACTCTTATAGGTAAGCACCCAAATCCTTCCACTTTGAACAATCAAACTTGATATTATAGCATGCTAAGATTGCTACCTATCTCCCTTAAAATGAGGTATTTTCTCACATTTCATTAGGGATTTTGGAGCATATCAGCCCTTATGATGGACGATGATTGTTTTGTTTGACTTGGGGTGCGTTTGGCACTTCAACCCGAATTGGAGTTTTGGAGTTTTTTTTTATTGGAAATGAGTGAATTTTTGGAAATATGTGTTTGGTTGAAAATAAATTGTGATAGTTAAATAGTGTAAAAACTTGAAATCTATTTGGGAAAAAATTGCAATGTGGATCTTGTTCCATTTCTCTTGTCATTGTGAGCATTTTGACAAGAGTATCATCTCATTTTAATTTGAAATAAGAAAGTTATGGACTTCTAAAGTTTGAGTTTTTGAAACTAAAAGAGAGATATTTAGAGATGTGGATTTGAAATTAACTTTTGGAGAAAAAGGACATAAAACATTTCGAAAACTCCAACTTGGGTTGGATTGCCAAACGATCCCTTAGTTTGCATGATTCCATAATGCCAGTCACATGGCTTTGCATTAAAATTTTGCATTCCTAATGGAATTTCACATCTCCCACCCACCTTTTGTTTGCTTGTTTTTTTTTTTCCGCCCCTTGTTCAGCTGTCAATTTAACTAGAACAATAATTCGATGACATTGGCATCCTAGGCTTAAAGTTTGTCTGTTCAATGGCAATCAGCTATTGAAGTGATTTAATCTGTTACGTATTACTATGTTTCATGCAGATCACCCTGGTCAAACAAATACCATCCATCATTAGAGGATGGCTCCCTCCCATCCCCGGACTTGAGGAAGCTTGAAATCGAAGCAAATGACGTTTTTACCATATATCGTGACCAGTGAGGTCCTTTACTTACCTCTTTATTTCATTGTTTTTAATTGATGGCTTCTTTGTTATGATTGTTTCTTTAACTATGTCCCTTTAAGCTGATTTTGAAAACAAGAAACCATGATCATCTATGTAATTTTCTCATGCACTCATGCTTTTAGTCATGCAGCAGATTTTTCTCTTTCTTTCTTATGACTTAGCAGCTTGATTAACCAATAATTTGCTAGGTACTATGAAGGTGGGATATCGTCAGTTTATATGTGGGAAGACGACAATGAAGGTTTTGTAGCCTGCTTTTTGATAAAGAAAGGTATGTCCATTAATGTTGCATAAGCAGCCATTGAGACATTGCCTTTGTTACTAACTCCCTAATATTTATGATGAAGATGGATCAAAGACGGGTCATGGTAGACGGGGTTATTTACAGGAGGGAGCGTGGGATGCCATCCATGTCATTGAGGTAAACTACAACTACCATGGTTTCCATTTAGACCCTATTTGTGCCCCCTTCCTAATTTTCCTTCTAAACACCTATTGTCGCTCATTTTGGTCATGCTGCAAATCTGGTTCTTTATCTAGGTGGGGCCCGTTGAGGAAGGAACGGCTCATTACCGCTTAACCAGCACAGTCATGTTGTCTTTGACTACAAATAACGACACATCAGGGATGTTCAATTTGTCTGGGTCGATTAGACGAGAGGTAATTGTATAATTTTCTAGAGCTTGAAGCTTGTTGCCATTTAATATTTTAAGTGTTTTGTTAAAAAAAAAAGAGAGTAGTTTTTTGCTTGAAAGGTGCAGTGATTTCAGGCAAAAAGGAATTTCGTTTCTGATTTTTTATTCTGGGATTTACAAAATTTGATATTAAATTTCATTTGGACAGTAATTTACCCATTCATGGACTATATTTCGCTTAGGATGACTCTACCGTGGGCATCCATCTCATACTAAGTTCCTCTCACCATTGGTTCAAGTGGTAAAGTAGCATTTTAGATTACCCGAGTTATTAGAGAAACTAGGTGCCTTGCTTTGGCTGCATTATATTATTATTAATGTTATTAAGATTATTTCAACTTCATGATCTAAGGTCAAATAGTCTGTGCTAATCAGGGAGAGCTCCTTTTTATTCCATCTGTCCAGTAATTTGGGCAATCAATCGGTTTTACGAATTTCCCGAGTGTCCTCCAATTTATTACTGATGTTTTAATATAAGAAACAGAAAGATATAGTCTTATGTGGCAGTACAAATCTGTAAGGAGGATGATTTGGTCCTTTAAATTCTGTGACCATAACATTGTCATATGCTGGCTTCCCCTGTTAATGTTTTTCTTACGGGAAAAACTTCATTTCAGTGATTAAAAATAAAATATGAAAGAAAGAGGATGAGTAATGGTCAAAAAGCAGAAAGCTTAAACAAGACAAAAACAAAGAAAGCATAAAACTACAAGATCAAAAGCCAGTATCATCCTCTGCCGTCCTTCCAGTGTAACACAATAAAAAAGAAAGGAAAATCGTTGACAGTTTTGCCGTCGAAGCCCGCAACAATGCTGAATACTTTTGTAGGACCTTCGTCATCTTAATGGAGCCAAGTTGGATTGCCCTCAATAAGTTCCTATTTATGAAATTGCCAATTTCTTCTACATTCTTTTTCCAAAAATTTTAAAAATTCTTCAGAGGAAAATCATTTCTATGAAGATTTTTTTTCCCCTCAATGACAGAAGAATCCTGACACTCATGTTTGATTTTGTTTCTGTTCTGATGATCTAAAGTGGCAAGTACGGAATCGTTTAAACCTTGAGCCGGAGTCTTCAGCCTTTTCAGTGCATCTACAGCAGTACTTTTATTATGTTTCCAGGGAATGAATTTAAAGTGTTTACCTGTTTCTTTTTCCTGTTTTCTAGATGAATATGGACCTCCCAATTCAAGAAGGCCATCTTTGCAATATGGGAAGAATGATAGAAGAAATGGAGGGCAAGCTTAGGAATTCTCTGGATCAGGTATTGCGTTTCTTTCGAATTTCTTCTATCGATATTCTCTGTTTCATTCTAGTTTCTTCATGTTTCTGCACACAAGAGTGCTATTAAAACGACTGTGCAGTTGTCACAATAAGCTCTAAAAAGCCTTTGCAATTATTCCCGTTTGAAACAAAACATAATGTCGGTCCATGATACGCATTCCAGGTTTACTTTGGGAAAACAAAAGAAATGGTTTGCACTTTGCGACCGCCATCAGAAGTTGTGATGAGACTACCGGAAACTTGAGTGCGGCCATTGCACATGAAAGAGGGGCTTCTTACCAAATGTTTGTTTTCTGCATTTATTTAACAGTGTGATTGCTACTACCTTTGTGTGATTCATATGCTTTACATGAGATTTTAGACACTACAATTTGTAACATAATTTCACTCCTATTTGAGAAGCTTTTGAAGTTTCCTTGGTAGTTATTGAAATCATTCAAACAACAGAAAACAAAGCTGTGCTGGATCCTTCTTGATTAGCTACAAAGGTTTCAGGTGAAAAGCTGGAACTGTTCTAATTTTTTATTTTGGATTATTTTCATCTTTTCCCCTTAAATCTTATGGTCCTTTTCATTTTACTCACTGAACTTTAAAAACTCTCACTTTGCCACCCTTAATTTGAATTCACCCTAACTTAATCCCTTAATTAGAATTTCAATTCAAAACAGAACGAAAAATTATGAGTTAAGTGCAATCAAGTGATTTTTTTTGTTCATTTTTTTTAACAAAAAATCTAAAATAATGGGTTTAATAAGATTAATACCCATATTTTTCCGTTAGTTTTTAAACCAAAATCTAGTAAAAAAGTTAAGTGAGACAAAATCAAAATTTTGGGGGCTGAGTTAGAGTTTTAAAAGTTTAGGAGATAAAATTGAAATGACCTTAAAATTTAAGAGAATAGATTTTAAGAGAATAGATAAGCTTAATCCTTATACTTTCTACTTGGTGAATAATATTATTTTTTGGATAACTAAATAAGCGCTCTCATATATATATATATATATATATATATATTTATGTATATATAAACTATCATCACTTTATCATTTAATTGTTCTTTTCTCTTTTATTAATAAAGAAAATCTTATCTTCATATTTTAAGGATTTTTTTTTTTGGCTTCTTATCAGAAACATGCTCTGCATTAATTATTTAATTAGGTATGAAAGATTATATTGAATTTGAAGATTGAATGGTTTCTCATGCACCGGTTTTGACAATTTAGAAATTCATTTGATTCAAAAGCATGCATTTCTCTGTTCAATGCATGTGCACTTCTAACATTTGAACTAATTAGGCAAAAAATATATTATTTTAAAGTTTATTGATTGGAAAGGGCAAAGCATTTGAATGAATACTTCTTCCAAGGCATATGTACATGTGCGTGTATAGATATGTGTAGTTCTTATATTACGTCTCAGATTGCGCTTTCTTGAATAAAAATGTTATTTGATTCGAGAAAGAAAAGAAATGTGTCCTTCATTATCAGTTCCACGTATGAATGGGATGAAACCAACATCTTTGTGTTGTGTCTTACAGGAACATGTTTTGTCAATTAACAAGGATGATGCTTTTATATATACTAGTTACATACTCGTGTTAGGACGTGCAGAATAAATAAATAAAGTAAATATTACGTGAAAAAATACGTGTGAAATAGATAAACAAAATAAAATAAAAATAAAAAAACTGTTACATGACAAGCATTAAAGCCGGAAACATAGACGAAAAGAACATATTGCTCTTTGATACGTAGGTATTGTTATATACAACAATAATAATACAAAATATCATAATATATCATATTATATCTGTATAATATATATAGGAAGGGAATAAAAAGGGAAAAAAAATTTGACAAAGAAAAATGCCACGTGGTAGAAGTTTGAGCATGAACGAATCCATCATTCGTCCCCTTTAAATAAAGGTCATATGTGCACACACTTGGGACCAATATCATTACTCAACTCTTTCTAATATTTTATTAATAATAATTGTTCATTACATTTAAATTCTATTTTAATGCTTTGACATCATCTTTAATATTAAGTTTGAATATCAATTTATATGATATTTTAATTGTATATTTTTATGAATACTCTTAAATAATTATCCTATCGATTAAAATAAAAATATTAAGGGTCCGTTTGGTGAATGAGTTAAGTTTGAAATGAAATGAAATTTTTAAGTTTGAGTTGAGTTAACTTTTTAACAAATAGTTATAAACTTTGTTGACTTTTCAGAAAAAGATAAAAATTAAGATAAAAAAGTACAATTTAGTTTGAGTGAAGTTGGTTCATCAAATAAGGCCTAAATCTCTCAATTAAAAAATGAGTACAGTTCATTATCATATAAATTAATATTCAAAAATTAAGATTAAGATTACAATTGATGTCTCCTAACACAATTATAAAATTCTAACACAATTATAAAATTCTTATGTATGTTACTCTATTTAACTATATTTTATTTTGACGGTTCAAGATTAACAAATTACTAGAGTTTTCTTGGAAAAAGCAAATTCTCCTATAATATAATATTCCCTCTTGAATTTATGATTTATTCTCTAGTAGTTGTTATTTATCATTTTGAGGGTTCCATTAGATTTCTTACCCAAGTATATAAAGACACGTTTAGCACAACCATATGATATGACTTAAATATTTTATGTTGGGAGGTTGGTGTTCAAAATCATTGACTCTTAATCTTATCCATAAAATTGGATCATGATATGTTCAACTGATGGCGGCAAATACTTTTTCATTTTCATACGTAAAGCATACTACATCCACACCCAATTTCTTGCTCCATTTAATTATATTATTGTCAGTATTCAGGGCCGCTTGGGGAAGATGTGCGGTTTAAAACACTTATTTTGTCAATTTCTTTAACTAAAAACTTCTTTTTATTACTCATATTTACAAGTATCTACAGTAAACTTAAACTTTAAAAGTAAATAACTTTGTTATTTTGAGTCCAAATGAGATGTTTAAAAAAAAACTACATAGAATTCCGAGAAGAACAAATCAAGATCTATATTAATTTTTTTTTTTTACTAACATATTATAAAATTTTATAGATTTTCACTCTAAATAGTTTTTTGCTTCCCCAAGCGCACATTTCTAAAACCTCCCCCAAAAATTTCTCACATTTATTCTTATTCTTAGGATTAGCTATAAAAATTTTTCCATTAAATACTTTTTCCATGGAGCATTCAAATAAAGACTTGCGTCACGTAGTACAGAATGGTAGTTGAGAAAATTTACAAATAGAAATTAATAGTTTACGAAAAAAAAAAGTTTATCATTTTTATTAGTTTAGAATGGTTGTTGAAATAGTGAATTACAACTATTATTGTACTAATTTATTCTAACACAAATTTTTTTAAAAATAAAGTTATAAGATGTGACTCCATTAATGACAAGCAACAACAACAATGGAAATAGGAGTACAACAACAATGGACAAAGTAAGAGCCATTGTAGCAAGGTAAACAAGCAGCTCCAAGCTCCTATACCTTCGCAATTTTACAAGCATACCTATCTGAACACCAAGTTTTGTTCACTAAACTCTCAGTATTAACGCACAATATTAACGTGATTGCAAATATAGTCTACCGGTAATTTTATATCAGATTCTGTCAAAAGGTGAAGATTTTAAATCCTCTACTTCTAAGTTAAAAAAAAAAAAAAAAAAACACACGCACGTGTACGATATTATCCAGTGAAAACATGAAACCACAAAAAAAATGTAAACAAATAAAAATTCTGCAGTTATTAGGGGAAAAAAAATGTCAATCTCTAAAATACTTTATTAATCATCCAAACTTGATATAAATTGTAGTTGCGTTGCCACCGTCTACAATGGAGCTTCAAGCTAAGACAATTTTTCTCGTATTTTCTCATTTACTCAATAATCTAGAGATAATTTTATATTTGACTCTGTCACAAGGTGTGCAATTTGAATCGCCCTATTCCACTTAATTCTTCTTCTTCTTCTTCTTCTTCTTTTTTTTTTTTTTTAAGAAAACACAAAGTTTTTTTAGAGTAAATGATTATTTGTTTTCCCTTTGTTTGTTTTACCCAAAACGCATATATTACATATACTGACTTGGTTTTACTATATATGTAACTCTCGCTATAGTTATCGTGAGCAAGTAACATGGTCTCTTTCGTCTTTCAAATTATCAAAAGGAAAATTATTATTAACAGATCATAAGTTACAGTTACTAGTTTGATGTTTAAACGACCAGAGGGTAAAATATTACACGGTTCATAATTCTTGAACAATTTTTATAATTATTCCTTATTTTTATTTGGCGTACTAGATTTAACATGTTTACTAAGCAAATTGACTTGTAAATATACTCATAAACAAATTAGTTACAATTTTACAGTAAACTATGCCTTTTACATAAATGATTTTAAAATGTGCTATTTATAAATTAAAAAAAAACATATTTTTATAAGAGTAATTGGCCCAAATAGTTTTTGAACTCTTGAAAAGATGATAATTTGGTTCCTATTTTAATTTTTTTGGCCTAGAAGATTGAACTCTTAAAATATTGGTCATTATAGTCCTTTCCATTCAAAACCATTAAATTTCTATTGGAATATTACTCAAATAATAATTTATATAGTAAAAAGACTAAAATGTCCTACAATCTCCCAAATATCCCCCGCACCTTTGTAGGCAACCCGCGACGGCATCCCCCCCCCCCCCCCGGCCTCCCAACCACATAGATTCGCCTTCAAGCCCCCTAGATTTGCCATCTCCCCGTCCTCATAGATTCGCCGGCCCATCGTCCCCCTCCCCCTCCCGGCTGCTGTTCACAACCCCAAAACCCAGCCCACCCACCCCTCGTCACCAAACTCATGCCCCACTTTTTCTCCTCACCAACCACGGGCCCCCCTGCGGCAGTTGCATTGATCTAGGTATTGAGAAATGAAGAGAGAAAGAGAGAGAGAGAGGAGATAAGGAGGAGTTTTAGTTTTTTAATGATTTTTTAAAATTTTTGTTAAATTAATTATTTTTATATTACTAAAATACCCTCACAAATCAGATCACATGTATTGCACATGACTCATATTGTTAGAAATTTAATGGATTTGGATAAAAAAAAAGACTATAATGATAATATTTTAGAGTTCAGGATCTTCTTGGCTAAAAAAAAAAAACAGAGATCAAATTATCACCTTGTAAAGAGTTTAAGGATCATTTGGGCTAATTACTCTTTTTATAATGGTTTATTACTATTATTTCTGTTTTTCTATTTATCTGTGTAGTAGTTCATGATCTTAAGTCCGAGGTGATGATAGATTATTAGCGGTTTCTCATTAAAAAATTTGGGGAAAAATCATTTTGGTACTTTGGGTTTTTATTTAAAATATATTTATTATGAATAAGATACTACTACCTTGTGTGCGTGTTTTTTTTTTTAAATATTATTATGCTAAACGCATGTTTAGAAAAACGATAATAATTTAATATCTAAAAACTACATTGTAAACATAAAAATCTCCTTTAATTCTCTTTTTCCATCTTTACTTTATAACTGACCCAAAATTAGGAACCAAAAAACAACCAAAACATCAGTAAATCAGTAGCCAGGGAAAATAGGCCTCATGTATGATTTTTTTTTTTGAAAGAAACCTATTTATAATTTTGCATCTGACTTCATCATTAGATGAAGAGTTTGAATTCTCCACTCCAAGTTCAAAAGAAATACATATTTTATAAGTAATAAGATAGTATACTTAAATAAATCTAAAAATAAGATCTATTTATAAAAAATTTCCTTATCTTTGTCATTATACAAAAACAGGACCTCTCATACCAAAAATTTCCTTATCTGGTATGACCTCTCTCATACCAGATGATTTCAATATAATATTTTTTAATTATACTTGTCATATAAATATCTAAATAGTATCATTTTATAAGTTTTTTATATAGAAAAATATATATAAATAAATCAACTAATTGTTATAAATTTCTAATTAAATAAAAAGTACTGAAAGATTTATCTATCCATCAGATACAAGACCTTTATATATATATATATACACACATTTTATTATATATTTATATAAAGGACAAGATCTTTCATATATATCTTTGTATTTAATTTATACCTTCAACTATATCGATTCTAGATTCTGATTATAATTTACAAATATGTTATATGCATCTTGTCATTTTAGGTTTTCCCAAGAAAAAAACAACAAACATAAGTTAAAAAAAAAAACATTAACGTAAACTCGATGGCATTGATGTTACTATAAGAAGTTGATGAACCCAAGTTGTTTGTTTGATATTAGACGTTAACTACTGCATTTTATTTGGATGAAATTCACGAAAAAAACAAAAACAAAAACAAAAACAAAAACAAAGAAAGAAAGGTTGGTCGCTTTTGCCGTCTTTAAAAAAAAATAAAAAAAAGAAAAAGAAAAACCCGGAAAAAAAAAATCAAGTGCCATTTCAGGTTTATATATAAATTAAAGTTTTCAACAGAATATATCGATCCAGCTATAGATATTTATTTATTGATTATATGATAACGTCATTTCCCATGAAGAAGAGAGGAAAAAGATTAATCGATCTACATAACTTTTTTTTTTTCTTCCTGAATTTTTCTCTTCAGAATGATATATGAAACATTTTGGGATCTACTCAGCAGCAAATATATGAATTTCATGTTGCTGTTGCTGTTGCTCTTATTATCTTAATAATTATCATCTCCAATATAAAACGTTTTGTTTTGGCTAGACGAATCGTGCAAGAGAGCGCAGCTCTCAGGTATAAATGCACAGAAACAAACGGGTCAAAAGTCTAAATCAATACTTAAATTGTACAGATAATATTATTCTTTTTTTTTTTTTAATTAGATCTGTGGTTCTAATTTATTCTTAAGCACTCATACTTGGCATTATATATGCTCCAAATACTACGTCTTGCGATCATTAATAAGTCATTATTCTAGCCATAAGCCTATCTTCAAACCTTAAACATATACCTCTCTCTTCGGCCTTTTCCTTTTTGTAATTTTCAGACCAATTTCAAGAAGTCACCACCATGGAGGAAGCCAAAACCTCAGGAATCCGAAAATTACCTCCAAAATATGGAAACGTTATAACAATTCTTAGCATAGACGGAGGAGGGATTAGAGGAATCATCCCCGGTGTCATTCTTGAATACCTTGAATCTCACCTTCAGGTAATAATTAGACATTCCAACTCTCAATAGTGCCTATTTATGAATGTTACATCATTACCACATGCAACCAAATAGTATGCATAAATGGAAAAACGGAAAACGATGAAAATCTAGCGAGGTTTAAGTTTTCATTAGTACTTTTGTGCCTTGTGATTTTTGTCCAAAATCTCATTACGTTGTCCATATATAGGAGCTCGACGGTGAAGATGTAAGACTTGCAGA
Organism: Ficus hispida; assembly: GCA_025413025.1. Classification (NCBI taxonomy): domain Eukaryota; kingdom Viridiplantae; phylum Streptophyta; class Magnoliopsida; order Rosales; family Moraceae; genus Ficus; species Ficus hispida. Next base: position 17,189,567 of record CM046367.1, on the reverse strand, counting down.
TTACTTTGACGTAATTTCAGGGACGAGCACAGGTGGTCTTGTCACAGCCATGTTGGCTGCACCAGACGCCAAAAACAGGCCTTTGTTTGCTGCCAAAGATATTTTACCATTTTACCTTGAACACAGTCCTAAAATTTTCCCACAAGAAAGGTATAGTATATATACATATGTGTAGATAGTCCATTAATAGCTTCAACCCCCAACTATATTCAAGAAGTAAAGATCAGGGAGGTTTACTCTGAAGATCTTAAGGAACTGTTAATGGACAGTTCTTAATTTTTCTCTCTCTTTTAATTTCTAACGGAAAAACACAAGCATAAAAATGCTTGGGCTCCTTAAGCCCCAACCCATTTGCTACGGGTGGGTGAGGGATGATAATAGGGCGGGTTTATGGTAGGAATTCTCATCCTTTTTAATCTGTTTATGTTGGTGAGAATTAGGCAAGTTTTTCTTATGTAATTGTGAATATTTTATTTGTCCGGTTATTTTTCTGAAACACAGACATGTTTGAGAATTTAAGCACAAATCTAAAATATAATACTAAACAATATACTAATAATATTTTGGATAATAATTAAGTTTAGAATAAGCTACAATTAAGCGGTCAATTGGAAATTCCTAAATTCGTCCCATCTTTTAATCAGCAACAGGTTAAATTCATAACCGTTGTACAACCCCAACCTATTTTGAACAGTGTTTATCCCCACCCATTTAAGACTAGGCCCCAAATGTATGTGTACATGCATGCCAATCCATGTCAAAGTGCAATTAAAATGAAATATTAATTAAAAATATTGCATAACATGATCTAACCTTTTTTTTTTTTTTTTTCCTTTTCTTTTTGCTGTTGGCCTTAAATAACGTATGTATAGCGGACCGTTTGCCTCGGCTATAGATTTGTTGAAAGCAGTAAAAGGGCCAAAGTATAATGGAAAGTATCTTCGAAACCTAATAAGAGACAGATTAGGGCAAACAGGGTTGCACCAGACTTTGACAAACGTCGTTATTCCTACTTTCGATGTCAAGAAACTCCAACCCACCATTTTTTCTTCATACCAGGTAGTTTCATGATATTATCTATGCACTTTAGATTTCCTTTTGCAGTTTGTTCGGTTGTGTATATGTATATAAATATATATATACACACATATCTATTTAAATAACTGAGAGAAAAAATAACTGATGTCAGGATTTTTAAGTATAACCCAACTAAATTGATACCAACTAAAAAATATATAGAAACGGTCTTAAAAAAGGCAAAATAAAAATCTACTTATATATATATATATTATAAATATATATATCTTCATGATCTAACTATATATTATAAATGTATATACTACGTATAACGTACGTGGCGTAGAAGACAAGGAACTCTACAGGATGGGATGCTCAACTTTCAGACATATGTATAAGTACTTCCGCAGCCCCAACATATCTTCCTCCTTATTATTTTAAAAACGGAGAAGAAGAATACAATCTCGTTGACGGTGGTTTAGCTGTTAGTAATCCGGTAATACATATATATATATATATATATACAAATATATTATTTTCAATTTAATCTCTACTTTTATTGGATGCATGCATGTCTTTTTTGTTTTGTTTTGTCTTGTCTTGATTTGTTTTTTTTTTTCCTTTTTGTTTTTTGGTTCGAAAAAATTGACTTGAAACTAAAATGACGATTCTCATTTCTTTCTATTGATGCATATTTTAAGTTTCTATTAATATTGTTTTGGGCGAGTATGGAAAAAAATTAAATTAAAAAATTTTGTGGGTCCCCCTTTTTAAAATGGACAAAAAAATTAAAAAAAAAATGCATGAGAGTGAGAGCTAATTTTGTTTCCTTTCCCCTGTCCCCTAATAGTTGGCAAAATCCTTCATCCAAAAACCAGACAGAATTTAGGGCTAATTTCAAATTTAACCAATAAAAATATAATCATTGTCTTATTTTGTCTCTTATAATTTGAAATGGAATAAAATTCCCGGCCCTTTAGTCTTATCATTAATCAGTTGCAACTTTAGTACTTCTCCTTATTAAAAATGTCAATTTAAATATATTTGTTAGCTATCAGGTTTGGATCTAAAAAGACCATTTCAGTTTTTTTTTTTTTTTTTTCTGAAAAATCAACAAATATATTAATTAATTTATGAAAAGTCAATCAATTTCAATCGAAAAATTATATTCCAAACCAGTCTACCAAACGCAAGCCTAATCACATATAAGTCAGGAGATTGATTGCTAGATTTTTAACAATTATAATCACATTTAGGTCATCCAACAAGTACTTACGATTAAAACCTTTAAATTGACGTTTCAATAATGATAAAAGCATCTCGCAACTTATGATAAGTTAGCGGAGTTTTTTTTATGTTCCATTTTGGGTCATAAGGGGTAAAATAAGTTAACTCTTTGGGGATAATATTAAAATTTAACATGAAAATTTGTACAGAACAAGGTTTCTTTTTGGTTAATTATATATATTTTTTGGGTTTATTTGTTAATTCTTCTTCTTCTTTTTATTTAAATTTTGGTGAATGAGCATTCAATATAACTAAAGAAGTTTCTCGTAAAGGAATTCTATAAAGCCGAGTATGTAGTAATAAGCTTTAGCTTGGATAATTCCATGAATAGTTAGGTCATTCATCTTTATTTTTTGACCGCTTTTGTAAAAGCAGACCATTTTTCACTTGAATGAAAATCATTTCCACGTAAAAAGGGAGGGGGGGAAAAGAGTTACTGTTTAGAGAAACATTCCGTACTTCTTTTAATGGGGGACACTTTGATGCCTTTACTGATCAGGAATGAATTTGAAATGAGAATGGGGTTTGAAAAGTTTTAAAAATGATTCTAATTCAAATTGAGAATCTTTTTAGATTGGTATTTGGAAGAGCAAAAAATTGACTGTTGTGTGGATTATGAAACAATGAAAACTTTAAGTTGAATTGGATTTTTTTTTTTGGAAAAAAAATATATTATATATATATATATATATATTCAAACCTATTCATGCATTGCCACTATCCCCATTTGGATTATAAGTTTGAAAAAAATAAATTTGAAAAATAAATTAAAATTTGTGAAAGAAAATACTACAGAATTCCTTCCCAAAAAAAAAAAATTTATTACAGAAAAAATACAGTCTCATATGCTTCATTTATTTGCTTAATTATGATTTTCTTGTTGTATTTGTAAATCACATTTCTTTTTTAATAAATTCCATTACGCATTAATAAATGCACCCTTAGTATATAAAAACTTCGTTCTCTTTACTCGTCTCCCTCCAATAATTTCTCTGTCCTTTCCCATTCCCGGTTCATGCCCTAACATGTTCTTTTGTGAAAAAATATAACTGATAATCATCTTATCTAATTGTGCATATTGTGGGTTTTGCAGGCCTTGGTTGCAATAAGTGAAGTAGCCAAACAAATTCTGAGGAAGAACCAAGACTTTGACCCAAGCAAGCCCATGGATTACAATCGTTTCCTGGTGATCTCATTAGGGACAGGCTCAAACAGGATTGAGAAAAAATACAACTCAAAAATGGCTTCAAAATGGGGAGTGATTTCATGGATATACAACAAGGATCTACTCCCATTATTGATTGTTACTCGGAAGCCGGTGCCGATATGGTTGATTACCATAACTGTGTTGTTTTCCAAGCCTTTCAATCTGAAAACAGCTACCTCCGGATCACTGTAAGTAGTCTTTTTAAATAGTTTATCATCTTCTTTTGAACGAGTGTAGATTTTCCATCCCTTTTGACTGTCCCATTAGCTTTCCCATGAATAGAAATTTGCCATGTCAATTGAATGGAACTCTAGATCTTCACACTAGAGACATAGGGTGTGAATACCATTTTATAAGGTTGGATTGGATATTTGTTGAAGCATGATCAAAAGAATGAATTGTGGAAATAGGACAAATAAATAGCATATATACAAGAGAAAATAAAAATCATTCCCATATAAACTAAAAAAAGTCAGAGAAAGACGATAAATTTTTAAATTAGTACAAACTGAACTAAGAGGCATAGCATTAAAAAAAAAAATAAAACATATTTTTGGGAACTTCCATTGAATTAAACAGCATTTTTATATGCTATACTTATAATATATAAATATATATGTATTATTCATATCTGGCTACGAATAATGAACATTTGGTATATGTGTAGGAGGATACACTAAAAGGGGACGTAGCCTCGGCAGATATAGCAACAGAAGAGAACTTAAAGAAATTAGTGGAAGTCGGTCAACTTTTGCTGAAAAAACCAGTTTCACGCCAAGATTTGGATACTGGTCTCTATGAACCTATTCAGGATGGTGGTACCAACGAGCAAGCTCTCCAAAGGTTGTCCATGCACAAACAATAACACCTTTTATATATATATATATACATATATATATATATAAATACATACACTTATATATATATATATATATTCAGGTTGTGGAAACGACACCTCTTCTTAGAATCATATTAACATATTAAAATAAAAAAAGTTAATTTGAAAAAAAAAAAAAAAGGTTCACTACTTACACGAATTGATGTAATGTCTCGTTTTGCTAATTACTTTTTGACCCTTTATTATGCTAATTGCTCAGGTTTGCAAAACTACTTTCCGATGAGAGGAAACTCCGCGAGTCGAATGCCAAACTCGAAGAGCAATAAGCTTAGTCTGTAAATTGTTGTAGAATAATTTGGAATTTAACTTTTATTTGTATCATGTCAGCATCTAGGTAATTTCTCATATGTTTATCTTCCAGCAAAGCATGTATACTTATACGTATCACAATAAGTTACCCATTTGGGCTAACTCAACGGGTGGAAAGGGGACGGATTTGGATAGGAATTCTTGGGTTTTAATTTAAAATTTAACAGCATTTTTATTTTTCTTAATAAGTGGGAGTTAAATACCCTATCAAAAATTTATATAGCATAAGTAGTCAAGTCGCAATTTGTGCATTAATTTGTTATTGGCATCCATAATGTATACAATATTCCTTTGCTCAAACTTCAATAGAAGCAAACTATATTTAACTGTAAACATAGATACTTTGCAATTGAAAAAAGTATAACAAATCTACTAGACATTAAACATGATTATATGCAGATGTGTACCAGTGCTATAACATAAAATGATAGAATCAAAATTACAATAGCTTCGAACTAGTTGCAAGTGCAAAATTTACAAGCAAATGGCTAATATTATGAATGAATAACTGAAATGCTTTGTAACAATATTCTTACTCAAATCTATTCAACTAATACTAAAACGGCCTTATAACGAATCTCTAGAGAAGCTAAAACAAACACTCCTTCAAACCTATTGAAAGTGCAAATGACAACATTGGCTACTTCAATAACAAGCTAATATTGTGGATAAAGAAAATGCTAGACAACACTATTTCTATCAAAATCTACTCATTTTAAACTCACTCTTGTTTGTTGGCCTCAATTTTTCTTCCAAGCCCGATTTTGATATTATTTTGGACAACATTTAAAAAGTTCTCTACATTCTTTTCTTTAGCAACAATTTATTTACTTTCCAAACGGGGCTTAATTTTACTACTAATGTCTCAATTCAGAAGCGTAGAAATTCTATATGCTTGATAATGGTATAAGTTTAGTTTTGGATAGAAAAGTCATCCGTCTAGCATATACTAAAGAAAAGGGTAGGGAACATTGGAATATAAATGTTCCAACCATCACAGCCCTTTCTTGTTGGGATATAACATCCGTCTACCATCACAGCCGTTTTTTCTCATTTTGGCCTATATAACATCTATACCTAAAACGCAATGCACAAGTGATATGAAAGAGGAGGTCATAGGCGACTTGCTCTGTTGTTGGGATAGGGGGTCGCTTCGGCTTTCTCTGAGAATGCTAATTACTTGCGTAGTGTCCAATTAGTTCGATGTAGACCATAGTTCCACCAGATAGTTTCCTAACCGTTCAGTGATTTTTCAGATTACTATTTCAGTTGTTATTTTTGTGGGCTTTGTCCCTCCATAGTTCTTCCAGCCTTTTTGTGGCTTTTTCAAAAATATTTTATCCTTCAATAAAAAAAATAAAAAAGAAAAGAAAAAAGTGCCACGGGCAAAATATGCCAAAAACCCTATTGAAAGTAATATTCGACTACAATATATATATATATATTATATATATATATTGCTTAAAACAATTTGTTTGAATCTAATACCAAGGTGAAAGTAATTTGAAGGGTGCGAATTATAGATGAATTTTTATTTAATTTTCCAAAATTCAAGATTGATTATCACATTTGCTCCTTCAATTGCACGAGTTGACCCAATGTTGAAGATTTAAAGCTCTTGACAGTTGGTTTCATAGGCTCAGTTGAATTATTTATCACGACAAGATGACACAACACGACTGTACGTGTTAAGTAGTCTTTGGTTGATCGACTGCCTATCGACCCGTAGCTACCGGTTACACACAATTTGTTAGAACCTCTCCCATTAATACGACATGTTCCCACCATTTCCTTTAATTTTGAGTAAGAGAGTTTGTACCCACAAGGAGTAGCGACCTCCATTCTCCTGATCTTTATAAATAGAAAAGTATAATCCTAGCAAAAAAAGAGAAAAATCCCAATCAAAACAAGAGCTATAAGGGGGCCAAAAAAAAAAAAAAAGAGAGAGACAGAGAGAGAACATTGTTGAAAGCATAAAGACAAGAGAAGAAAGATCACAACTTTTAAGCCTTCATAAAGTTTGATGTTTAATTATCAGGAGGAGGAGATGGTGCTGGTTCCGTCTCCATGCACTCTTTATATTTTTCAAGAAAACATTTATCGAAAAGCCGTTGGTACTCAAATGTCCTAACATTTCAACTTATGTGCGCAGGCTGACGAGCCATCTTATCACACTCTGCAACGTTTCCCTTCTGAAGTGGTGGACGGAAATAATAATTTTCAACATTCGAATGAGGATTATGCATGAAAATTAGAGCCAATAGGATGGTAGTGAGATGACAGAGGAGAAAAGGAATAAGGACTAGTTATTTGGACCAATAATATTGTTATTATTAGGACAATATGGTTATCCTAATGACAATGTATCTCTTACCACCTTTGTCTATTGGTGACCCTATTTTCCTTTTTTTCTTTTTTTTCTTTTTTTTTCCGATTATATGAATTGTCCAACACATCGTGATTTATACCCGTTCTTATGAATTATCTAAATTTTTATTTCTTAAATTAATTGTGTAAT
>CM046367.1:17107894-17182231 GCA_025413025.1 Ficus hispida | reverse complement strand
TTGTGTCACATCATTTTCAATTTTCCTACCGATGTGAGGTTGACATTGGTAGATATATATTCTGACCCATTCATGTTGAAATTCACCACTTCTTGCCCTGATTGAAATTATTGATACCGTGGCTGTTCAAACTAAGATTTATTATACTCGTTTGGAATTTTTATACTTACAAATAAACATGTGATGCCTTGTTTAAAAAGTGGTGCAATTACTTTTTTCTGAAAACAAACCAAAGATATACATAGTGATATATCAACAGACTGCAATAAAGGCGAATTAGGGGTTCTTCTACAATAAAAATATGAATTATAACAGTAATGCATTATATAACCCTCTTCCAATCCCAAAGGATTTAACACTTTGAAATCATTAGATACCGTAGAAGTCCAAGGAGAACAATATAAATAACTAATGCCAGGCTTTATAATAGTAGCTTATAAGCTATACCGTTTGTGACTCTCGAGTGAGTTTAGTGAGGGAGGGAGGAAGGAAGGTATATGGACAGTTACAAACGGTGGGTGCAACATCTATAGTTCATTTGCAATTACTGAAGTTACAACTTTCAGGAATTCATATTCTTAAATCTTCTCTCTTGGGAGATGAGAAAGCACCTTATTTTTTGGGCATTTGTTTCCCTTGCTGTTCTGTTCTTATGAAAATTGCTTCACAAATTTTGCTTAATATATTGACAAAAGTCATTTTTGTTGAAGATCTTTCTAAGGAAACGAGCAAAATTTGTCCCCAAACTCTTTTCTGGATACAAGTTTTGTGTATTTCTTGTAAGTTCTCTGTCCACTTCAGGTTTGAAGGAAACCAACTGTGGGCATCAAAATCAAAGGCAGTGCATTCTTGTGGCACCAGGTCCGATGTATGGTTGCTGTACTCTTCATGATAGGCCGAGGCTTGAATCTCCTGATGTGCGTATCACATGTCCTCTTAATTGTGTTGCTTTTCCCTGTATGTCCATTACTATATGCCAACATGTGCATAATCTGAGATTGCATCTGATGCATGCCTAATATCTAATATTTTTACGACTTAAGCAGGGCAAAGAAATTATGCATCTTTCTGTATATATTTCTTTTAAGTTTTTCTTTGCTAGACTTTAGCCATTGGACATTCTGGTGGATTAGTTGATCTTGAGTGATACTTTGTTTTGTGCTTTTTTGGCTGACCATGGAAGACAGTTTGTTCATTTCAATCTTTCTTACCGAAAACACTATTATAATGGACATTATTCTTGTAAATGTATAAACTCATAGATAATAGATACGCTACTGGATACTGACAAGACCCAAGAAAACCTCAGTACAGCATGGCTCCAGAGATTCCATTGGTTCTTCATTCGTGTGAATTTGAAAATCTAAAGTTCAATTGTTTGTCAGGTATGAAACCAATAGTTGTTGTCTTATGCATCTAGTCGATTGCAACTTTAAAAAACTTAATGAATTACGAAGCTTAATTGTTGTGCACCTGAACCAATCGCATTCGTCTGTCAGATGCTTTTTCTCTGTTTAGTTTGTTTTGTTTTTCGCTTTCATTTTTTAAACCTAGTAGTTTTTAGTTATATGATTCGAAGTTAAAACTTGTAACTTGCTTCTCTCACTTCAAATATTTAAATTGCTTGCATTCGTAGATGCAGGGCATGCTCTGCGCGAACACTTGATGAAACAATGTCTAACTTACCATCTCCATGCTGCGATCTTCCAAGAAGCTCTACTTGCCTTTTTGCCCATATCAACTGGTGCTGAAACCAAAATACTTGTCCTAGAATTTCAAATTTTAGTAAAATTTATTCTATCCACTGTTAAAGTATCACAACGATTGCCATTGGTTTTCTTCAGATAGAGCACCTCAAACAAAGGAGTAATCAAGAAGGCTGCCCATAATCGTCTCATGTCTCGGCCACAGAGCGTAAGCCTTAGCATAGCCTTAACAACTGTACTTTTGTTGGCTAACAAATATTACATTGTGATAAAAGAAATATATTCTAATCTGCCTTGTCTTGAGGTTTCTGTTCTCGAACATATATTGTTTCTGATACTTTTTGTCGACCTTCAGCAAGACTTTCAACTAACTGTAATTCTTGAATTGCTTGCAGCTTCATATGCAGAGCGGCGTGCCAAATTAAACTCAAGAGCTTGAAGGATTAGATTACATCTTTCAAGGTAACGACAAGTGTGATAATTTTGTTTTCCTAATATGCTGTATCTTCCAATAACAAGTTTTTATGGCCAAATATGGATCTTGTGCAAGTGATATGTTTTCCGGCAATTCTCTTATGACGAGAATTTTTAAATTCTTTCCACAGAGTAATTAATGGCGTCCATATTTCCTTTTGAATTTCAAGGGAAAACAAATTTGTATATGGATTTGAGGATTTTGCTTGTCTCATTTACCAACAATTACTTGAACATTGTTTGAAATACAGAACATTTTGCTTCTGCATGCTCCTTTAAAAATATATATATATATATATATATATATAATTTGAGGGTAGGGGAGTTTGAATTTTATACAATAAGACGGAGTCAAATGTAGAATTGCTATTAGGTTATGTCTGCAATTACTTTTTTGTAAGCTAAAATAGCTAGGATTCGTATTATCAATCTTTCTGATAGAGGAATAAATAGATCACTCATGAAGACGACAAAAACATCAATATTCTATTCCATCCTGCCGAATAGCTATCCAAATGGTATAATATTTGCTCAACGTATATTTAAACTTACATTTTAGAAGGTCATAGGGAAGTAGGGATTCGACTCTTGTGTTTCTTTGTTTTTGTCTTCTTCATGTCTCTCTAATATACATCATATGCCAAGTTATTTCAATTAGGTAAGGCATAATGGATAATAAGATAAAGTATGCCATTGCATCTATATCACTTTTGCTTGTTACGTTGTTTATTTATTTATTTATTTATTTATTATTATTATTATTATTATTGAAGTTGCTTGTTATGTTACGTGTAAAAGGTCCACCAATCCCGGTAGGCAGTAGGATGGCAAGCTATCAAATATGTTCGACAAAGATGTTTTTAGGTTCAAGTTGTGTCACTGTGATAATCGATGTATATGTGTGGTTCTAACATGTTGAACATGTACCACACAAGGATGTCGAGTGGCCCAAGTTTATCGACTAGCGTCATCTCTTCTCATTCTCTCTTTTTTCCCTGATAGAAAAGAAAACAATTTCTGCTTTTAGATGAATGACAGAGACATTTCTGAACCACTATGGGGGAGATATTTGGTCGGATCAAGACAGCACAGTGAAAAGACCATACGAAGCTATCAATATCCCTTTGGCTAGAGTATGAGTTTCTGGCGGGTCCATAATTCGTTGGACGGACTATGCATTCATTTTATTTTATTTATTTATTTATTTTAAGTTGGAGGTTAGGATTCATCTCTTTGACCTTTTTGTGAAGTCAAAATCAAGTGTGAAATTAGCGTTTGATTATGCATGTAGCTACTGGATTACACATTCACGGGGGGTGGTTTTTTTTTTTTTTTTTATAATTTTTAAGCTTGCGTTTTAATTCGTCGATTGGAGATGAAATTTTTAAGTTGAAATTGATTGATTTTTTAAAATTAGTTATAATTTTTATTAATTAAAAAAAATGATATAAAAAATATAATTTAATTAAATAGAATTGAAATGTCAAATAAAATATAAATGTTTTATATTTGAGAGGGGGGGGGAGGTGTTAGGCCAATGGAAAGGACAAAGGGTAACAATTTTCAAAATTTAAGGTTCCACAAGCTCCAATCATTTTGCCAACCTTTTTGGGACCTACTTGTTGATGGCTTCTGTTCGATGTTGCCATGCCTTGAACTGTACTCTTCCTAAATGCATGTAGCTTTTCAAAAGTTGAACCACCTTTATTCTCCTACGCCCTACCTGAATCCTATCGACAATCCGGGCTTTTGAATATTATTAAATTAGATATGGTAAATATTACATCACAATAAATATTATATATATATATGTAAATTTAACTGTTTTTAATATAGATTTGACGGTTAAAAAATAAAATCTTATACAGTATATTTTCAAATACCCCAAGTTGGGCCTTTTTCGCTGGGTGAGTTTTCGATCATAGAAAATGCCTTTTAAGAGAAAGGTAGCTAAAACAACTTGAGAATAAGTTGAGGGAAATTGGCAATATAACATGCATGGATAAATTCAAATGTGTATGTTAGAGGGAATGATTAGTGTTAACATGATTAATAGCTCGGCATTTTCCACTTTTTTATGTATTTTTTAATATACTACTTCTTTTTTTAAAAAAAGTAGATGATTTGAATTCTAGATCTTATAACAATTTTTTAAAATTATATGTGAAATTACTGTTAAGATGTTTGTAACAATTTTTAATGTACTACTACTAAGTTTATGTTGGATGTGTCTTACTAAAACAATATCAAGTGTCAAATTCATTTTTTAGAAATTAATATTGGTCGCCACAATCTCGTGAGTTAAAAGAGGTATTGGTATTCGGCTTAATTTATGTTTTCGTTATTAAATCAATGTCGCAGATCGGAGCAAATAAATTTTTTTTTAAAAAAAATCAGTGTTGTACACAACATGAGTAATTTATTTATAGCGATGTTTGCATATTCCTGTTTATATTTCAACTACCATCATAGATTTAGAACACCCTTCAATTCTTTATTAAGTTTAAGGATAGTTTATCTTTATTTAAAAAAAAAAAGGATAGTTTATCTAAATAAAAATTCATTGGATAACTTTTTTGGCAGGAGATTTTCATTGGATAACTTGCATTTGAGGGAAAACTCTGGTGGTAAAGCACTAAAAATCCTTTTAAAAGTTAATTAACAACTTTCGTTATTTAACAATGTTACTAGTTTTATTTTTTAATTTTTAACTCAAGTGTGAGAATCAGAACTTTAGATGGTATGGTTAAGTTCGCAATTAGCATTACATTATAAAGTTGCACTTAGTTGAGATTAGTTTAAGTATCATTATTTTTTAAATAGACAGAAGGTCTCAGTTTTCTATTCAGTATATTTTGAAATGTCGCATGCTTGACACCTTCGCTGCTAGGGAAACAAAATTGTTAGAATCGGAATTAATTTCAATTTGACCATATCAATTGGGCTTTTGAAGGAATTAGTTGTTCAATTTTAAAGTTTCTGAACGTAATAGATTACAGTTGTGGGACACCGTTGACATTTGAAATTCACCAAACATTGCATGAATTAAAGCCTACGTTTTAGTAAACATGGAAAGTGCTCGTTTAAATTATAGATTATATTTAAATGTTTATTCAAGCTGAATGTTTGCATTCAAATGCACAATTTTAATTACATATTTATATTAAATATGTGTTTGGATAATTTTTGTAAAAGATAACATTTAAATAGTGTAAAGATAGAAAATAAAAAGAGCATGGTATAAATTTATTAAAAAGTGAAAATTTAGATTTGGAATTTAGATAATTTCACTTTAGTAGTTAGTCATGTTAAATTGCAGTCCAATAATAATTATTAGAATGGTTCATTTTTTTAAGAATAAGCAAAGAAAGTCAAGAAAATAAACATAATTAATTGGAATAAGAGGTTTTATAAGAAAAAGAAATTTTTTTAAGCCTTTTTTTTTTTTGGACAAAAATTAGTGAAAAGTCATGTTTTGAGTAGTTCCTTATAATTTTGCTCACTCTAACATCAAAGTTAATAATTTTAATATTATGAAATGGAAAAATTATTAACTTTAATGACTAATGTTACGATGGACATAAATATAAGGAGGTGTCAAATTTATGACATTATTACATATAACCTTTTTTAATTTTGGGGAAGAATAAAGATCCCAAATTTTTAAATTTGTAAAATGATCATTTTCTAAGTGGTTAATTATTTGATGGTCAACCAATACTAACTGATAACTAATATTAATAAATGATTTACTATCAATTAGTAGTGTTTTATCTTTTTATTTCCTCTTTCTCTTACTTTCTCCCTCTAACCTAATGCCACTCTCTTATCTACCTCTCTCTTTCTCCCTTTCTGTAACAAGAATCCTAATCTCTAAACAAAGTTGCCCCACCCCCCCCCCCCCCCCCCCCCTCTCCTGCCGTCACTCACTAACCCAGCGGACACCTAGCACAACCTAGCTAGCACACCCCGGCCTTGATCGCAACCAATGCCACCACCCACCTATCATTTGAGCCTATGCGCCATCGCGAGCGCACGACCCCATTCGCTCGTGCTGTCGCTAGTTCCCTCTCAAACAAAACTACATTTTAACTAAAAAAACATTTTAGATTCATATATTCAAAATATTTTAATTAACTGAATTTGCATATGCTTCCAAAAAAATAAAAATAAAAAGGAATTATATTCAAACTAAACGAAAATTTCAAAGACTAATGATAATGGTTCCCACTAAGGGTGTTTACTGATCCCCTCATATGGATTAGTCCAATACAGTCAGTAAACATTAAATTTCATGGATCAGATTCGCATATTCAGTCTGTAATTTCTAGAAATTAAAATAAGCACGCTAATGCTTTGTTTGGTACGGTGGAAAATAGGAAGAAAGGAAGTGGGTGGAGAAAAATTGAATGGAAAATGAAAGTATGTTTATTTGGTAGGAAGGAAGAAATGATGGAAAGGAAAATATAGTAGAAAAAAATCTAGTGGAGTCCACCAAATTTCATCTCTCGAACATTGGGTAGAAGACAAAATCCACTCCTTGTTAATTAAAATTACAATTTTATCTTCATTTTTCAATTAAAATAATACAAATAAATATATATAATAGGGGGGTTCGAGCGTCTCGGGTCCGAGCTCAGCGATTGGGGGGGGGGGGGGACAACCTGGATTTTTGTTTTGGGGGTTGGGATTCAGTCCTTGTGGGGGGGGGGGGGGGGGGGGGGGCGCGGGCGCAGATCGAATTTGGCTTTTTGGGGGTCGGGATAGGGGCTCTTTGCTGGAGTTAGGGGAACCTGGGTACTGCAGGGGGATGGGGTGGGAGGTTGCCATGGCTGGAGAGAGTTTTTTTTTTTTTTTTTTTTTTTTTTTTTTTTTGAATAAGGGTATTTTCATCTTTTTATGATCACATGACTCATTCATTTAAAACTTAATAATTTTGGATAAAAATAACTATAATAACTAATATTTTAAAAATTTAAAATCTTATGAACAAAAATATATATATATGATTCAAACCATCATATTTTAAAAATCTCATGTATTATTTGAATTAATTATCCTAAAATAAAAAGGAAACGGGGAAAAAGAAGAAATAGTAGGGATATATAAAGGGTGGTTCCTGCGAGGGAAACTCGGATCAAAAGAAACGGGTGTCTCTCTCTCTTTCTCCATCACAAAGCAAACATTTTAAGAAAAAAGGAAACCAAACCGAAAAAAAGAAAATACCAAAAACTGTCTCTCGTTGACTGTTTGGAGAGCGAGAAAGTGCGAGAAAGACAATGGACGCAGCAATGGGACTGATGAGGAGAATGCCTCCAAAGCACATAGAGACCGCTCTCTCTGCTCTTCTCACCCTCTTACCCCAACACTCCTCCGATCTCCTTTCTCAAGTCGATCAGCCTCTCCAGGTACTCAATTTCGTTCATTTTTTTTTTTCCTGTAAATCTGTTCGTTTGCCTTTTTAATTCGCTAGGGTTCGGTTTTGCATGTCTGCATCTTTATAAATTACGTGTTTGGTTGCCAAGAAATTGACGAAATCCGGAAGAGAGAGGGAAAAAAAGTAACTTTAGGGTTCTGTTTCTTTAGCTTTTTTCTGCAAGGGAGTTGGAATTTCACAAGACAATTACAGGAATTGCGAGAATTAAAGAATGAGATTTTAGCTGCTGAGAATTGAAGAAAAACCCAATGGGAACATACTTGTTTGATTTTGTTCGTCTTAGGTTCCTCTGTTTTAGATATTTACAAAACTTAAGGAAGCAACGAAAATTAGGAAAATACTTATTTTTTTCTTTTCTTAATTTGGTGTGATATGCGTGTGTGTGTGTGTGTGTGTGTGTATTAAGCTCATAGTTGTCATGCCTTAATTCTTTTAGGAGCGACCACTTAGGATCTCTTAAATGATATTGTGGAATCAAATTTTGGTTCTTGAAGCAGCATTTAATTGACATTTCCTAGCCAACTCATATTTTTGATAGCTTTTATAGCAGCATAAAACATTTGTAGGTTCATGGATTATGTTATCTCAGTGCTTTTTGATTTGTTTTCTATTTTAATTAATGCGTTTAGGTCACCTCACCAACCTTAAAAATTGATTCAGTTCTTCTTTTGGGATTTTATCAAAAGTTTTTTGTTTTTTTTTTTTAGGGAATTTTGTTGTAGTATTTTCGTCATTTTCCCGCTTATAGTTGGGGAAATTGTTTGCTTCATGCTGATTGCAAGCTTATCTTCTAATATGGAGATGAATTACTTCCTATTTGGAGAAATTTTTTCCATCTTAAATGTAGTTCTTTGGATTTACTTTTATCTTCATCTGTTGTTTGGGTGAGTTATGTATGGGTTTTCTTGAAAACAATAGTTGATTTCCTTAATTGTTTCTGAATATGAAATCTTTTACTGAGGAAAATAGGTCTTATGTGACGTGGACTCTGGAAAGGAATTCATTTTGTGTGAGTACAATCGAGATGCAGACTCTTATAGGTAAGCACCCAAATCCTTCCACTTTGAACAATCAAACTTGATATTATAGCATGCAAAGATTGCTACCTATCTCCCTTAAAATGAGGTATTTTCTCACATTTCATTAGGGATTTTGAAGCATATCAGCCCTTATGATGGACGATGATTGTTTTGTTTGACTTGGGGTGCGTTTGGCACTTCAACCCGAATTGGAGTTTTGGAGTTTTTTTTATTGGAAATGAGTGAATTTTTGGAAATATGTGTTTGGTTGAAAATAAATTGTGATAGTTAAATAGTGTAAAAACTTGAAATCTATTTGGGAAAAAATTGCAATGTGGATCTTGTTTCATTTCTCTTGTCATTGTGAGCATTTTGACACGAGTATCATCTCATTTTAATTTGAAATAAGAAAGTTATGGACTTCTAAAGTTTGAGTTTTTGAAACTAAAAGAGAGATATTTAGAGATGTGGATTTGAAATTAAGTAACTTTTGGAGAAAAAAGACATAAAACATTTCGAAAACTCCAACTTGGGTTGGATTGCCAAACGATCCCTTAGTTTGCATGATTCCATAATTCCAGTCACATGGCTTTGCATTAAAATTTTGCATTCCTAATGGAATTTCACATCTCCCACCTACCTTTTGTTTGCCTGTTTTTTTTTTCCGCCCCTTGTTCAGCTGTCAATTTAACTAGAACAATAATTTGATGACATTGGCATCCTAGGCTTAAAGTTTGTCTGTTCAATGGCAATCAGCTATTGAAGTGATTTAATCTGTTACGTATTACTATGTTTCATGCAGATCACCATGGTCAAACAAATACCATCCACCATTAGAGGATGGCTCCCTCCCATCCCCGGACTTGAGGAAGCTTGAAATCGAAGCAAATGACGTTTTTACCATATATCGTGACCAGTGAGGTCCTTTACTTACCTCTTTATTTCATTGTTTTTAATTGATGGCTTCTTTGTTATGATTGTTTCTTTAACTATGTCCCTTTAAGCTGATTTTGAAAACAAGAAACCATGATCATCTATGTAATTTTCTCATGCACTCATGCTTTTAGTCATGCAGCAGATTTTTCTCTTTCTTTCTTATGACTTAGCAGCTTGATTAACCAATAATTTGCTAGGTACTATGAAGGTGGGATATCGTCAGTTTATATGTGGGAAGACGACAATGAAGGTTTTGTAGCCTGCTTTTTGATAAAGAAAGGTATGTCCATTAATGTTGCATAAGCAGCCATTGAGACATTGCCTTTGTTACTAACTCCCTAATATTTATGATGAAGATGGATCAAAGACGGGTCATGGTAGACGGGGTTATTTACAGGAGGGGGCGTGGGATGCCATCCATGTCATTGAGGTAAACTACAACTACCATGGTTTCCATTTAGACCCTATTTGTGCTCCCTTCCTAATTTTCCTTCTAAATACCTATTGTCGCTCGTTTTGATCATGCTGCAAATCTGGTTCTTTATCTAGGTGGGGCCCGTTGAGGAAGGAACGGCTCATTACCGCTTAACCAGCACAGTCATGTTGTCTTTGACTACAAATAACGACACATCAGGGATGTTCAATTTGTCTGGGTCGATTAGACGAGAGGTAATTGTATAATTTTCTAGAGCTTGAAGCTTGTTGCCATTTAATATTTTAAGTGTTTTGTTAAAAAAAAAAAGAGTAGTTTTTTGCTTGAAAGGTGCAGTGATTTCAGGCAAAAAGGAATTTTGTTTCTGATTTTTTATTCTGGGATTTACAAAAATTGATATTAAATTTCATTTGGACAGTAATTTACCCCATTCATGGACTATATTTCGCTTAGGATGACTCTACCGTGGGCATCCATCTCATACTAAGTTCCTCTCACCATTGGTTCAAGTGGTAAAGTAGCATTTTAGATTACCCGAGTTGTTAGAGAAACTAGGTGCCTTGCTTTGGCTGCATTATATTATTATTAATGTTATTAAGATTATTTTAACTTCATGATCTAGGGTCAAATAGTCTGTGCTAATCAGGTAGAGCTCCTTTTTATTCCATCTGTCCACTCATTTGGGCAATCAATCGGTTTTACGAATTTCCGAGTGTCCTCCAATTTATTACTGATGTTTTAATATAAGAAACAGAAAGATATAGTCTTATGTGGCAGTACAAATCTGTAAGGAGGATGATTTGGTCCTTTAAATTCTGTGACCATAACATTGTCATATCCTGGCTTCCCCTGTTAATGTTTTTCTTACGGGAAAAACTTCATTTCAGTGATTAAAAATAAAATATGAAAGAAAGAGGATGAGTAATGGTCAAAAAGCAGAAAGCTTAAACAAGACAAAAACAAAGAAAGCATAAAACTACAAGATCAAAAGCCAGTATCATCCTCTGCCGTCCTTCCAGTGTAACAATAAAAAAGAAAGGAAAATCATTGACAGTTTTGCCGTCGAAGCCCGCAACAATGCTGAATACTTTTGTAGGACCTTCGTCATCTTAATGGAGCCAAGTTGGATTGCCCTCAATAAGTTCCTATTTATGAAATTGCCAATTTCTTCTACATTCTTTTTCCAAAAATTTTAAAAATTCTTCAAAGGAAAATCATTTCTATGAAGATTTTTTTTCCCCTCAATGACAGAAGAATCCTGACACTCATGTTTGATTTTGTTTCTGTTCTGATGATCTAAAGTGGCAAGTACGGAATCGTTTAAAACTTGAGCCGGAGTCTTCAGCCTTTTCAGTGCATCTACAGCAGTACTTTTATTATGTTTCCAGGGAATGAATTTAAAGTGTTTACCTGTTTCTTTTTCCTGTTTTCTAGATGAATATGGACCTCCCAATTCAAGAAGGCCATCTTTGCAATATGGGAAGAATGATAGAAGAAATGGAGGGCAAGCTTAGGAATTCTCTGGATCAGGTATTGCGTTTCTTTCGAATTTCTTCTATCGATATTCTCTGTTTCATTCTAGTTTCTTCATGTTTCTGAACACGAGTGCTATTAAAACGACTGTGCAGTTGTCACAATAAGCTCTAAAAAGCCTTTGCAATTATTCCCGTTTGAAACAAAACATAATGTCGGTCCATGATACGCATTCCAGGTTTACTTTGGGAAAACAAAAGAAATGGTTTGCACTTTGCGACCGCCATCAGAAGTTGTGATGAGACTACCGGAAACCTGAGTGCGGCCATTGCACATGAAAGAGGGGCTTCTTACCAAATGTTTGTTTTCTGCATTTATTTAACAGTGTGATTGCTACTACCTTTGTGTGATTCATATGCTTTACATGAGATTTTAGACACTAAAATTTGTAACATAATTTCACTCCTATTTGAGAACTAATAGGCATTTTTTGCCGTCAAAAAGTTCAACAAGACTCTGCAGTTTCTTCAAGAACACTCTGCAAAAAATCTATTTTGATAAGCTTTTGAAGTTTCCTTGGTAGTTATTGAAATCATTCAAACAACAGAAAACAAAGCTGTGCTGGGTCCTTCTTGATTAGGTACAAAGGTTTCAGGTGAAAAGCTGGAACTGTTCTAATTTTTTATTTTGGATTATTTTCATCTTTTCCCCTTAAATCTTATGGTCATTTTTATTTTACTCACTGAATTTTAAAAACTCACTTTGCCACCCTTAATTTGAATTCACCCTAACTTAATCCCTTAATTAGAATTTCAATTCAAAACAGAACAAAAAATTATGAGTTAAGTGCAATCAAGTGATTTTTTTTGTTCATTTTTTTTAACAAAAAATCTAAAATAATGGGTTTAATAAGATTAATACCCATATTTTTCTATCAGTTTTTAACCAAAATCTAGTAAAAAGTTAAGTGAGACAAAATCAAAATTTTAAGGGTTGAGTTAGAATTTTAAAAGTTTAGGAGATAAAATTGAAATGATCTTAAAATTTAAGAGAATAGATAAGAATAATCCTTATACTTTCTACTTGGTGTATAATATTATTTTTTGGATAACTAAATAAGCGCTCTCATATATATATATATATATATATATATTTATGTATATATAAACTATCATCACTTTATCATTTAATTGTTCTTTTCTCTTTTATTAATAAAGAAAATCTTATCTTCATATTTTAAGGATTTTTTTTTTTGGCTTCTTATCAGAAACATGCTCTGCATTAATTATTTAATTAGGTATGAAAGATTATATTGAATTTGAAGATTGAATGGTTTCTCATGCACCGGTTTTGACAATTTAGAAATTCATTTGATTCAAAAGCATGCATTTCTCTGTTCAATGCATGTGCACTTCTAACATATGAACTAATTAGGCAAAAAATATATTATTTTGAAGTTTATTGATTGGAAAGGGCAAAGCATTTGAATGAATACTTCTTCCAAGGTATATGTACATGTGCGTGCATAGATATGTGTAGTTCTTATATTACGTCTCAGATTGCGCTTTCTTGAATAAAAATGTTATTTGATTCGAGAAAGAAAAGAAATGTGTCCCTCATTATCAGTTCCACGTATGAATGGGATGAAACCAACATCTTTGTGTTGTGTCTTACAGGAACATGTTTCGTCAATTAACAAGGATGATGCTTTTATATGTACCAGTTACAGACTCGTGCTAGGACGTAAATATTACGTGAAAAAGTACGTATGAAATAGATAAATAAAATAAAATAAAAATAAAAAACTATCACATGACAAGCATTAAAGCCGGAAACATAGACGAAAAGAACATATTGCTCTTTGATACGTAGGTATTGTTATATACAACAATAATAATAATACAAAATATCATAAAATATCATATTATATCTGTATAATATATATAGGAAGGGAATAAAAAGGGAAAAAAATTTGAAAAAGAAAAATGCCACGTGGTAGAAGCTTGAGCATGAACGAATCCATCGTTCGTCCCCTTTAAATAAAGGTCATATGTACACACACTTGGGACCAATATCGTTACTCAACTCTTTCTAATATTTTATTAATAATAATTGCTCATTACATTTAAATTCTATTTTAATGCTTTGACATCATCTTTAATATTAGTTTTGAATATCAATTTATATGATATTTTAATTATATATTTTTATTAATACTCTTAAATAATTATCCTATCGATTAAAATAAAAATATTAATGGTCCGTTTGGTGAATGAGTTAAGTTGAGATGAATTGAAATTTTTAAGTTTGTGTTGAGTTAATTTTTTAACAAGTAGCTATAAACTTTGTTAACTTTTCAGAAAAAGATAAAAATTAAGATGAAAAAGTATAGTTTAATTTGAGTGAAGTTGATTTACCAAATAAGGCCTAAATCTCTCAATTAAAAAATGAGTACAATTCATTATCATATAAATTAATATTTAAAAATTAAGATTACAATTGATGTCTCCTAACACTTATAAAATTCTTACGTATGTTACTCTATTTAACTATATCTTATTTTGACGGTTCAAGATTAACAAATTACTAGAGTTTTCTTGAAAATAGCAAATTCGCCTAGAATATAATATTCCCTCTTGAATTTATAATTTATTCTCTAGTAGTTGTTATTTATCATTTTGAGGGTTTCATTAGATTTCTTACCCAAGTATATAAAGACACGTTTAGCACAACCATATGATATGGCTTAAATATTTTATTTTGGGAGGTTGGTGTTCAAAATCATTGACTCTTCATCTTATCCATAAAATTGGATCATGATATGTTCAACTGATGGCGGCAAATACTTTTTCATTTTCATACGTAAAGCATACTACATCCACACCCAATTTCTTGCTCCATTTAATTATATTATTGTCAGTATTCAGGGCCGCTTGGAGAAGATGTGCGGTTTAAAACACTTATTTTGTCAATTTCTTTAACGACAAACTTCTTTTTACAACCCATATTTATAAGTATCTACAGTAAATTTAAATTTTAAAAATAAGTAATTTTATTATTTCGAGTCCAAATGAGATGTTAAAAAAAAATTACATAAAATTCTGATAACAACAAATCAAGATCTATATTGATTTTTTTTTTTACCAACACATTATAAAATTTTATAGATTTTCACTCTAAATAGTTTTTTATTTCCCTGAGTGCACATTTCTAAAACCTCCCCCAAAAATTTCTCACATTTATTCTTAGGATTAGCTATAAAAATTTTTCCATTAAATACTTTTTCCAAGGAGCATTCAAATAAAGACTTGCGTCACGTAGTAAAGAATGGTAGTTGAGAAAATTTACAAATAGAAATTAATAGTTTACGAAAAAAAAAGTTTCTCATTTTTGTTAGTTTAGAATGGTTGTTGAAATAGTGAATTACAACTATTATTGTACTAATTTATTCTAACACAAATTTTTAAAAAATAAAGTTATAAGATGTGACTCCATTAATGACAAGCAACAACAACACTGGAAATAGGAGGAGCACAACAACAATGGACAAAGTAAGAGCCATTGTAGCAAGGTAAACAAGCAGCTCCAAGCTCCTATACCTTCGCAATTTTACAAGCATACCTATATGAACACCAAGTTTTGTTCACTAAACTCTCAGTATTAACGCACAATATTAACGTGATTGCAAATATAGTCTAGCGGTAATTTTATATTAGATTCTGTCAAAAGGTGAAGATTTTGAATCCTCTACTCCTAAGTTAAAAAAAAAAAAAAAAAACACACGCACACATACGATATTAGGGTTAATTTCATTAATAACACATGTATAAATTTTATTATTAAAAATAATATCATTTTTTTCCTTCATTACTAACACTTAATGTGAGATCCAGCAGCATTTAATGTATATCAAATTACGGGTTAACTCTCATCTCCTACAAGCTCAAATATCCCTCTTCCTCGCATGGCCCAAATTTTTTTTTCAAACCAACATCTACAGTGTTTTAGAGAGAGAAAATTGAAATCTAGAGAGAGAAAGAGTTACTACCCACCGGAATCTTACTTTTTTTTCACTTTTCCGCCTAGCCTCCCACCCATTTTGAAACCAAAATCTTCATATAATAGAGAGAAACTTCCATCTAAAGAGATAAACTTCTATTTAGAGAGAGAAACTTCCATCGAAAGTTTTTTTTTTTTAAATCTAACATTTTTGGTCATTTTTGAGTAAAGGTCATTCCTGTTATGATCACCCGGTCATAATAGTTATGACCTATGTTTAAAAAAAAATTTAAAAAAAATCTAACATTTTTGGTCATTTTTGAGTAAAGGTCATAACAGTTATGACCACTCAGTCATAACTGTTATAACCACACTGTTATGACTACTCGGTCATAACCATTATGACTACTCGGTCATAACCATTATGACCACCCACTATTATGACTACTCGGTCATAACCATTATGACCACTTAGTCATAACCGTTATGACTACCCACTGTTATGACTACCCGGTCATAACCATTATGACCACCCACTGTTATGACTACTCAATCATAACTATTATGACTACCCGGTCATAACTGTTATAACCACCCACTGTTATGACTATTAGGTCATAACCATTATTATGACTACTCGGTCATAACCATTATGACCACCCACTGTTATGACTACTTGATCATAACCATTATGACCATCCGGTCATAATCGTTACGACCACCCACTTTTATGACTACCCGGTTATAACCATTATGACCACCTATTATTATGACTACTCGGTCATAACCATTATGACCACCCGGTCATAACCGTTATGACCACCCACTGTTATGACTACTCGGTCATAACCATTATGACCACCCACTGTTATAACTACTCGGTCATAACCATTATGACCACCCGGTCATAACCGTTATGACCACCCACTGTTATGACTACACGGTCATAACTATTATGACCATCCACTGTTATGACTACTCGGTCATAATCATTATGACCACCCAGTCATAACCGTTATGACCGTTATGACCATCCACTATTATGACTACTCGGTCATAACCATTATGACCACCCAGTCATAACCGTTATGACCACCCACTGTTATGATTACCCGGTCATAACATTATAACCTGTACTAAAAAATGACAAAAAATATTAGATTTTTAAAATTTTTTTTTTAAAATATAGGTCATAACTATTATGACCGGGTGGTTATAACAGGAATGACCTTTACTCAAAAATGGTCAAAATGTTAGATTTAAAAAAAAAAATTTTGATGGAAGTTTCTCTCTCTAAATGGAAGTTTCTCTCTATTATATGAAGATTTGGGTTTCAAAATGGGTGGGAGGCTAGGCGGAAAAGTGAAAAAAAATAAGATTCTAGTAGGTGGTAACTCTTTCTCTCTCTAGATTTCAGTTCTCTCTCTAAAACACTGTAGATGTTGGTTTAAAAAAATTTTTTGGGCCATGCGAGGGAGAAGGATATTTGAGCTGGTAGGAGATGAAGGTAAACCCGTAATTTGATATACATTAAATGCTGCTAGGCCCCATATTAAGTGTTAGTAATGAAGGGAAAAAAATAACACTATTTTTAATAATAAAATTCTTACAAGTGCTATTAATGAAATTAATCCTACGATATTATCCAGTGAAAACATGAAACCACAAAAAAAATGTAAACAAATAAAAATTCTGCAGTTATTAAGGGAAAAAAAATGTCAATCTCTAAAATACTTTATTAATCATCCAAACTTGATATAAATTGTAGTTGCATTGCCACCGTCTACAATGGAGCTTCAAGCTAAGACAAATTTTCTCGTATTTTCTCATTTACTCAGTAATCTAGAGATTATTTTATATCTGACTCTGTTACAAGGTGTACAATTTAAATCGCCCTATTCCACTTAATTCTAATTTTTTTTTTTTTTAAGAAAACACAAGTTTTTTTTAGAGTAAATGATTATTTGTTTTCTCTTTGTTTGTTTTACCCAAAACGCACATATTACATATACTAACCTGGTTTTACTATATATGTAACTCTCATATAGCTCTCGTGAGCAAGTAACATGGTCTTTTTCGTCTTTAAAATTATCAAAAGGAAAATTATTGTTAACAGATCATAAGTTACAGTAACTAATATGATGTTTAAACGACCAGAGGGCAAAATATTACACGGTTCATAATTCTTGAACAATTTTTATAACTAATCCTTATTTTTATTTGGAGTACTAGATTAACATGTTCACTAAGCAAATTGACTTATAAATATTCTCATAAACTAATTAGTTTCAATTTACAGTAAACTATGCTATATACATAAATGATTTTAAAATGTGCTATTTATAAATTAAAAAAAAACATATTTTTATAAGAGTAACTGGCCCAAATAGTCTTTAAACTTTTGAAAAGATGACAATTTGGTCCCTATTTTAATTTTTTTTTGGCCTAGAAGACTGAACTTTTAAAATTGTTGACCATTATAGTTCTTTCCATTCAAAACTGTTAAATTTCTATTGGAATGTTGCTAAAATAATAATTTATATAGTAAAAAGACCAAAATGCCCTATAATCTCCCAAATATCCCCTCCACCTTTGCAGGCAACCGGCGGCGGCACCCCCTCCCCCTCCCCCGGCCTCCCAACCACATAGATTCGCCATCAAGCCCCCTAGATTTGCCATCTTAATTCTTCATAGATTCGCCGTCGTCCCCCTCCCCCTCTCGGTTGCCATTCCTAGTCCACCCACCCCCCGTTACCGAACTCATGCCCCACTTCTTCTCCTCACCAATCACGGCACCCCCTGCCGTCTGCCGTGTCGATCTAGGTATTGAGAAATGAAGAGAGAGAGAGAGAGAGAGAGGAGATAAGGAGGAGTTTTAGTTTTTAATATTTTTTAAAATTTGTGTTAAATTAATTATTGTTAGGTTACTAAAATACTCTCACAAATCAAATATGTATTGCACTATGGATGAAGACATGATCTCTCTGAATCCTATTGAATTTAATTCGGAGGAGGAACTTTATAGGAATCACTTCCGGTACACCTGTTACAATTTTTACTGCCCAATAAACAATTTGGTCCCAAGGTAAGGAATAACCTGTTATACTTGACTCATATTGTTAGAAATTTAATGGATTTGGACAAAAAAAGACTATAATGACAATATTTTAAGAGTTCAGGATTTTCTTGGCTAAAAAAAAAACAGAGACTAAATTATCACCTTGTAAAGAGTTCAAGGACCATTTGGGCTAATTACTCTTTTTATAATGGTTTATTTACTGTTATTTCTGTTTTTCTATTTATCTGTGTAGTAGTTCATGATCTCAAGTCCGAGATGATGATAGATTATTAGCGGTTTCTCATTAAAAAAGTTGGGGAAAAATCATTTTGGTACTTTGGTTTTTATTTAAAATATTTATTATGAATAAGATACTACTACCTTGTGTGTGTGTGTTTTTTTTAATATTATTATGCTGAACGCATGTTTAGAAAAACGATAATAATTTAATATCTAAAAACTACATTGTAAACATAAAAATTTCCTTTAATTCTCTTTTTCCATCTTTACTTTATAACTGACCCAAAATTAGGAACCAAAAACAACCAAAATATCAGTCAATCAGTAGCCAGGGAAAACAGGCCTCATATATGGTTTTTTTTTTCTTTTTGAAAGAAACCCATTTATAATTCTATATCTGACTCTATCATTAGGTGAAGAATTTGAATTCTCCAGTCCAAATTCAAAAGAAATACATATTTTATAATTAATAAGATAGTATACTTTCTAAATAAATCTAAAAATAAGGTCTATTTATAAAAAATTTCCGTATCTTTGTCATTATACAAAAACTTGACCTCTCATGCCCAAAGTTTCCTTATTTGGTATGACCTCTCATACCAGATGATTTTAATATAATATTTTTCAATTATATTTATAATATAAATATCTAAATAGTATCATGCTATAAGTTTTTTATATAGAAAAATACATATAAATAAATCAACTAATTGTTATAAATTTCTAATTAAATAAAAAGTACTGAAAGATTTATCTATCCATCAGATACAAGACCTTTATATATATATATATATATACATTTATTATATATTTATATAAAGGACAAGATCTTTCATATATATCTTTGTATTTAATTTATACCTTCAACTATATCGATTCTAGATTCTGATTATAATTTACAAATATGTTATATGCATCTTGTCATTTTAGATTTTCCCAAGAAAAAAACTACAAACATAAGTTAAAAAAAAAAAAAAAAAAACATTAACATCAAATCGATGGCATTGATGTTACTATTAGAAGTTGATGAACCCAAGTTGTTTGTTTGATATTAGACGTTAACTACTGCATTTTATTTGGATGAAATTCACGGAAAAAAAAAAAAAAAAAGAAAGAAAGAAAGGTTGGTCGCTTTTGCCGTCTGTAAAAAAAAAAAAAAGAAAAAGAAAAAGAAAAAGAAAAACCCGGAAAAAAAATATATCAAGTGCCATTTCAGGTTTATATATAAATTAAAGTTTTCAACAGAATATATCGATCCAGCTATAGATATTTATTTATTGATTATATGATAACGTCATTTCCCATGAAGAAGAGAGGAAAAAGATTAATCGATCTACATAACTTTTTTTTTTCCTTCCTGAATTTTTCTCTTCAGAATGATATATGAAACATTTTGGGATATACTCAGCAGCAAATATATGAATTTCATGTTGCTGTTGCTGTTACGTTACTCTTATTATCTTAATAATTATCATGTCCAATATAAAACGTTTTGTTTTGGCTAGACGAATCGTGCAAGAGAGCGCAGCTCTCAGGTATAAATGCACAGAAACAAACGGGTCAAAAGTTTAAATCAATACTTAAATTGTACAGATAATATTATTCTTTTTTTTTTTTTAATTAGATCTGTGGTTCTAATTTATTCTTAAGCACTCATACTTGGCATTATATATGCTTCAAATACTACGTCTTGCGATCATTAATAAGTCATTATTCTAGCCATAAGCCTATCTTCAAACCTTAAACATATACCTCTCTCTTCGGCCTTTTCCTTTTTGTAATTTTCAGACCAATTTCAAGAAGTCACCACCATGGAGGAAGCCAAAACCTCAGGAATCCGAAAATTACCTCCAAAATATGGAAACGTTATATCAATTCTTAGCATAGACGGAGGAGGGATTAGAGGAATCATCCCCGGTGTCATTCTTGAATACCTTGAATCTCACCTTCAGGTAATAATTAGACATTCCAACTCTCAATAGTGCCTATTTATGAATGTTACATCATTACCACATGCAACCAAATAGTATGCATAAATGGAAAAACGGAAAACGATGAAAATCTAGCGAGTTTTAAGTTTTCATTAGTACTTTTGTGCCTTGTGATTTCAGTCTAAAATCTCATTACGTTGTCCATATATAGGAGCTCGACGGTGAAGATGTAAGACTTGCAGATTACTTTGACGTAATTTCAGGGACGAGCACAGGTGGTCTTGTTACAGCCATGTTGGCTGCACCAGACGCCAAAAACAGGCCTTTGTTTGCTGCCAAAGATATTTTACCATTTTACCTTGAGCACAGTCCTAAAATTTTCCCACAAGCAAGGTATAGTATATATACATATGTGTATAGATAGTCCATTAATAGCTTCAACCCCCAACTATATTCAAGAAGTACGTAAAGATCAGGGAGGGTTTACTCTGAAGATCTTAAGGAACTGTTAATGGACAGTTCTTAACTTTCTCTCTCTTTTAGTTTCTAACGGAAAAAGACAAACATAAAAATGCTTGGGCTCCTTAAGCCCCAACCCATTTGCTACGGGTGGGTGAGGGATGATAATAGGGCGGGTTTATGGTAGGGATTCTCATCCTTTTTAATCTGTTTATGTTGGTGAGAATTAGGCAAGTTTTTCTCATGTAATTGTGAATATTTTATTTGTCCGGTTATTTTTCTGAAACACAGACATGTTTGAGAATTTAAGCACAAATCTAAAATATAATACTAAACAATATACTAATAATATTTTGGATAATAATTAAGTTTAGAAAAAGCTACAATTAAGCGTTCAATTGGAAATTCCTAAATTCGTCCCATCTTTTAATCAGCAACAGGTTAAATTCATAACCGTTGTACAACCCCAACCTATTTTGAACAGTGTTTATCCCCACCCATTTAAGACTAGGCCCCAAATGTACGTGTACATGCATGCCAATCCATGTCAAAGTGCAATTAAAATGAAATATTAATTAAAAATATTGCATAACATGATCTAACCTTTTTTTTTTTTTTTTTTTCCTTTTCTTTTTGCTGTTGGCCTTAAATAACGTATGTATAGCGGACCGTTTGCCTCGGCTATAGATTTGTTGAAAGCAGTAAAAGGGCCAAAGTATAATGGAAAGTATCTTCGAAACCTAATAAGAGACAGATTAGGGCAAACAGGGTTGCACCAGACTTTGACAAACGTCGTTATTCCTACTTTCGATGTCAAGAAACTCCAACCCACCATTTTTTCTTCATACCAGGTAGTTTCATGATATTATCTATGCACTTTAGATTTCCTTTTGCAGTTTGTTCGGTTGTGTATATGTATATAAATATATATATACACACATATCTATTTAAATAACTGAGAGAAAAAATAACTGATGTCAGGATTTTTAAGTATAACCCAACTAAATTGATACCAACTAAAAAATATATAGAAACGGTCTTAAAAAAGGCAAAATAAAATCTACTTATATATATATATATATTATAAATATATATATCTTCATGATCTAACTATATATTATAAATGTATATACTACGTATAACGTACGTGGCGTAGAAGACAAGGAACTCTACAGGATGGGATGCTCAACTTTCAGACATATGTATAAGTACTTCCGCAGCCCCAACATATCTTCCTCCTTATTATTTTAAAAACGGAGAAGAAGAATACAATCTCGTTGACGGTGGTTTAGCTGTTAGTAATCCGGTAATACATATATATATATATATATATACAAATATATTATTTTCAATTTAATCTCTACTTTTATTGGATGCATGCATGTCTTTTTTGTTTTGTTTTGTTTTGTCTTGATTTGTTTTTTTTTTTTCCTTTTTGTTTTTGGTTCGAAAAAATTGACTTGAAACTAAAGTGACGATTCTCATTTCTTTCTATTGATGCATATTTTAAGTTTCTATTAATATTGTTTTGGGCGAGTATGGAAAAAAAATTATATTAAAAAATTTTGTGGGTCCCCTTTTTAAAATGGACAAAAAAAGTTATAAAAAAATGCATGAGAGTGAGAGCTAATTTTGTTTCCTTTCCCCTGTCCCCTAATAGTTGGCAAAATCCTTCATCCAAAAACTAGACAAAATTTAGGGCTAATTTCAAATTTAACCAATAAAAATATAATCATTGTCTTATTTTGTCTCTTATAATTTGAAATGGAATAAAATTCCCGGCCCTCTAGTCTCATCATTAATCAGTTGCAACTTTAGTACTTCTCCTTATTAAAAATGTCAATTTAAATATATTTGTTAGCTATCAGGTTTGGATCTAAAAAGACCATTTCAGTTTCTTTTTTTTTTTTTTTCTGAAAAATCAACAAATATATTAATTAATTTATGAAAAGTCAACCAATTCCAATCGAAAAATTATATTCCAAACAGGTCTACCAAACGCAAGCCTAATCACATATAAGTCAGGAGATTGATTGCTAGATTTTTAACAATTATAATCACATTTAGGTCATCCAACAAGTAGTTACGATTAAAACCTTTAAATTGACGTTTCAATAATGATAAAAGCATCTCGCAACTTATGATAAGTTAGCGGAGTTTTTTTTATGTTCCAATTTGGGTCATAAGGGGTAAAATAAGTTAACTCTTTGGGGATAATATTAAAATTTAACATGAAAATTTGTACAGAACAAGGTTTCTTTTTGGTTAATTATATATATTTTTTGGGTTTATTTGTTAATTCTTCTTCTTCTTTTTATTTAAATTTTGGTGAATGAGTATTCAATATAACTAAAGAAGTTTCTCGTAAGGGAATTCTATAAAGCCGAGTATGTAGTAATAAGCTTTAGCTTGGATAATTCCATGTATAGTTAGGTCATTCATCTTTATTTTTTGACCGCTTTTGTAAAAGCAAACCATTTTTCACTTGAATGAAAATCATTTCCACGTAAAAAGGGAGGGGGGGAAAAGAGTTACTGTTTAGAGAAACATTCCGTACTTCTTTTAATGGGGGACACTTTGATGCCTTTACTGATCAGGAATGAATTTGAAATGAGAATGGGGTTTGAAAAGTTTTAAAAATGATTCTAATTCAAATTGAGAATCTTTTTAGATTGGTATTTGGAAGAGCAAAAAATTGACTGTTGTGTGGATTATGAAACAATGAAAACTTTAAGTTGAATTGGATTTTTTTTTTGGAAAAAAAATATTATATATATATATATATATATATATATATATATTCAAACCTATTCATGCATTGCCACTATCCCCATTTGGATTATAAGTTTGAAAAAAATAAATTAAAATTTTTGTGAAAGAAAATACTACAGAATTCCTTCCCAAATAAAAAAATTTATTACAGAAAAATACAGTCTCATATGCTTCATTTATTTGCTTAATTACGATTTGCTTGTTGTATTTGTAAATCGCATTTCTTTTTTAATATATTCCATTACGCATTAATAAATGCACCCTTAGTATATAAAAACTTCGTTCTCTTTACTCGTCTCCCTCCAATAATTTCTCTGTCCTTTCCCATTCCCGGTTCATGCCCTAACATGTTCTTTTGTGAAAAAATATAACCGATAATCATGTTATCTAATTACTAATTGTGCATATTGTGGGTTTTGCAGGCCTTGGTTGCAATAAGTGAACTAGCCAAACAAATTCTGAGGAAGAACCAAGACTTTGACCCAAGCAAGCCCATGGATTACAATCGTTTCCTGGTGATCTCATTAGGGACAGGCTCAAACAGGATTGAGAAAAAATACAACTCAAAAATGGCTTCAAAATGGGGAGTGATTTCATGGATATACAACAAGGGATCTACTCCCATTATTGATTGTTACTCGGAAGCCGGTGCCGATATGGTTGATTACCATAACTGTGTTGTTTTCCAAGCCTTTCAATCTGAAAACAGCTACCTCCGGATCACTGTAAGTAGTCTTTCCAAATAGTTTATCATCTTCTTTTGAACGAGTGTAGATTTTCCATCCCTTTTGACTGTCCCATTAGCTTTCCCATGAATAGAAATTTGCCATGTCAATTGAATGGAACTCTAGATCTTCACACTAGAGATATAGGGTGTGAAATACCATTTTATAAGGTTGGATTGGATATTTGTTGAAGCATGATCAAAAGAATGAATTGTGGAAATAGGACAAATAAATAGCATATATACAAGAGAAAATAAAAATCATTCCCATATAAACTAAAAAAAAGCCAGAGAAAGACGATAAAATTTTTAAATTAGTACAAACTGAACTAAGAGGCATAGCATTAAAAAAAAAATAAAACATATTTTTGGGAACTTACATTGAATTAAACAGCATTTTTATATGCTATACATATAATATATAAATATATATGTATTATTCATATCTGGCTACGAATAATGAACATTTGGTATACGTGTAGGAGGATACACTAAAAGGGGACGTAGCCTCGGCAGATATAGCAACAGAAGAGAACTTAAAGAAATTAGTGGAAGTCGGTCAACTTTTGCTGAAAAAACCAGTTTCACGCCAAGATTTGGATACTGGTCTCTATGAACCTATTCAGGATGGTGGTACCAACGAGCAAGCTCTCCAAAGGTTGTCCATGCACAAACAATAACACCTTTTATATATATATATATATATATATATATAAATACATACACTTATATATATATATTCAGGGTTGTGGAAACGACACCTCTTCTTAGAATCATATTAACATATTAAAATAAAAAAAAGTTAATTTGAAAAAAAAAAAAAAAGGTTCACTACTTACACGAATTGATGTAATGTCTCGTTTTGCTAATTACTTTTTGACCCTTTATTATGCTAATTGCTCAGGTTTGCAAAACTACTTTCCGATGAGAGGAAACTCCGCGAGTCGAATGCCAAACTCGAAGAGCAATAAGCTTAGTCTGTAAATTGTTGTAGAATAATTTGGAATTTTACTTTTATTTGTGTCATGCCAGCATCTAGGTAATTTCTCATATGTTTATCTTCCAGCAAAGCATGTATACATATACGTATCACAATAAGTTACCCATTTGGGCTAACTCAACGGGTGGAAAGGGGATGGATTTGGATAGGAATTCTTGGGTTTTAATTTAAAATTTGTCAGCGTTTTTATTTTTCTTAATAAGTGGGAGTTAAATACCCTATCAAAAATTTATATAGCATAAGTAGTCAAGTCGCAATTTGTGCATTAATTTGTTATTGGCATCCATAATGTATACAATATTCCTTTGCTCAAACTTCAATAGAAGCAAACTATATTTAACTTTAAACATAGATACTTTGCAATTGAAAAAAGTATAACAAATCTACTAGACATTAAACATGATTATATGCAGATGTGTACCAGTGCTATAACATAAAATGATAGAATCAAAATTACAATAGCTTCGAACTAGTTGCAAGTGCAAAAATTTGCAAGCAAATGGCTAATATTATGAATGAATAACTGAAATGCTTTGTAACAATATTCTTACTCAAAACCTATTCAATTAATACTAAAACGGCGTTATAACGAATCTCTAGAGAAGCTAAACAAACACTCCCTTCAAACCTATTGAAAGTGCAAATGACAACATTGGCTATTTCAATAACAAGCTAATATTGTGGATAAAGAAAATGCTAGACAACACTATTTCTATCAAAATCTACTCATTTTAAACTCACTCTTGTTTGTTGGCCTCAATTTTTCTTTCAAGCCCGATTTTGATATTATTTTGGACAACATGTAAAAAGTTCTCTACATTCTTTTCTTTAGCAACAATTTATTTACTTTCCAAACGGGGCTTAATTTTACTACTAATGTCTCAATTCAGAAGCGTAGAAATTCTATATGCTTGATAATGGTATAAGTTTAGTTTTGGATAGAAAAGTCATCCGTCTAGCATATACGAAAGAAAAGGGTAGGGAACATTGGAATATAAATGTTCCAACCATCACAGCCCTTTCTTGTCTTCAACCCTTACCGTTTTTTCTCATTTTGGCCTATATAACATCTATACCTAAAACGCAATGCACAAGTGATATGAAAGAGGAGGTCATAAGCGACTTGCTCTGTTATTGGGATAGGGGGTCGCTTCGGCTTTCTCTGAGAACGTTAATTACTTGCGTAGTATCCAATTAGTTCGATGTGGACCATAGTTCCACCAGGTAGTTTCCTAACCGTTCAGTGATTTTTCATATTACTATTTCAGTTGTTATTTTTGTGGGCTTTGTCCCTCCATAGTTCTTCCAGCCTTTTTGTGGCTTTTTCAAAAATATTTTATCCTTCAATAAAAAAAATAAAAAAGAAAAGGAAAAAGTGCCACGGGCAAAATATGCCAAAAACCCTATTTGAAAGTAATATTCGACTACAATATATATATATATATATATATATATATTGCTTAAAACAATTTTGTTTGAATCTAATACCAAGGTGAAAGTAATTTGAAGGGTGCGAATTATAGATGAATTCTTATTTAATTTTCCAAAATTCAAGATTGATTATCACATTTGACTCCTTCAATTGCACGAGTTGACCCAATGTTGAAGAATTTAAGCTCTTGACAGTTGGTTTCATAGGGCTCACAGTTGAATATTTATCATGACAAGATGACACAACACAACTGTACGTGTTAAGTAGTCTTTGTTGATCGACTGCCTATCGACCCGTAGCTACGGTTACACACAATTTGTTAGGACCTCTCCCATTAATACGGACATGTTTCCACCATTTCCTTTAATTTTGAGTAAGAGAGTTTGTACCCACAAGGAGTAGCGACCTCCATTCTCCTGATCTTTATAAATAGAAAAGTATAATCCTAGCAAAAAAAGAGAAAAATCCCAATCAAAACAAAGAGCTATAAGGGGGGCCAAAAAAAAAAACAGAGAGAGAGAGAGAGAGAGAGAAACATTGTTGAAAGCATAAAGATAAGAGAAGAAAGATCACAACTTTTAAGCCTTCATAAAGTTTGATGTTTAATTATCAGGAGGAGGAGATGGTGCTGGTTCCGTCTCCATGCACTCTTTATATTTTTCAAGAAAGCATTTATCGAAAAGCCGTTGGTACTCAAATGTCCTACATTTCAACTTATGTGCGCAGGCCTGACGAGCCATCTTATCACACTCTGCAATACGTTTCTCTTCTGAACTTGGTGGACGGAAATAATAATTTTCAACATTCGAATGAGGATTATGAAAATTAGATCCAATAGGATGGTAGCGAGATGACAGAGG
The DNA here is from genome assembly GCA_025413025.1 of Ficus hispida. NCBI lineage: Eukaryota > Viridiplantae > Streptophyta > Magnoliopsida > Rosales > Moraceae > Ficus > Ficus hispida. The sequence continues at coordinate 17,154,278 of CM046367.1, read as the reverse complement.
AGAAAAGGAATAAGGACTAGTTATTTGGACTAAGAAGGGTTGGATTAAAAAATATAATGTCTTTTGGATTAGCATGATCGAGGGGATATTAAACAATATAATGTCTTTCTAGTGCACCTGCCCTCTAAAGTTTTCAAAAATCAGAAACAAAGTGTTGTCTTTTGAATTTAGTAATAAGCTCCCAAAATTCATTAGTACTAATAAACTCTTCATTTGATAGAGAAATTAAAGAGGTATTTTGTTTTAATTAATTTCTTATCGCCCTTTAAAGTGATCACTCTCATACGCGGTAGCATTCAAGTAGTTCTCTTTTGGTGTCGAAGTGGATTGCCACAATTGATTTTAGGGACTAAATTGATTAAACTAAAAGGTTATGTACCATTTCTGCAATCATATTAGCGGTGGAGAATTTTAGCGAAAGATTTTAGAGACAACATATTAAAAAATTATCATGGCAAGAAATATTGATTTTTAAAATTAGAATAAAACCGGTTTTGCTTTAACAACGACATTTTCATTAAGCCTATTTATTTTATCTTTTTTCTAAAAAAAAATCGTTAATTGAATATTTTCTTTTTTGAGGAAATTAATTGAATATTTTAATGTTATTAATTTAACCAGAAATTATTTGAATTTTTAGATGTCAAATTTATATGTAATACTGAAAATTTTTATTCTATATTGTAGACCTGAGTGATCATATCGGGTGCGGATGGCTAGAAAGAGAGAACTAAGAGAGCTTCTCAATCAAGCTCACTCTTAGTCTTTGACCAGTGGTCCTGATGATCTCACCCAAGAGGAGATCCCTGATCCTCGCCTGAGCGGAGGATTGGTATAACATTCAACTTAAACCATTCATATCTTGGTAATCGTAACCTGGTTAGCATGCATGTTAAATAATTGTGTAATTATATGACACCATTTTAAAATATCTAAAAACTTTTATCTTAATAATATAACTTATCTTGAATAGTTCGAGTCCATCTACCTATGCTTGTTACATTCAACTTAAACTATTTATAACTTAGTGATCATAACTTGGTTACCATGCGTATTAAATAAGTGTGTATTATATGATACCGTTTTAAAATATCTTAAAACTTTTAACTTAATAATATGTAGGTGAGTTTTGAACTTATCTCAATCAAGTTCGAGTCTGTCTACCTATGCTTGTTACAGATAAATTCCCTCCACATATGCTTGTTACAGATAAACTCGCTCCTAAGAAAACATCTTGAGTTGTTGTTCTTTCTTAAAAATTTTATTCCTTGACACAAGGATCATGAAACTTGTTTACCGATAAATTTTTTCAAAGAGCTCATCTATTTTTGCTCATCTTAAATTATTTTTCTGTTAAATAATTTTCCTCTTATTTATTTTTGTTTAATAATTAATTCCTTAATTAGTCAAAAGCTTATGGATCCATTCTCTAAATATTATATCATGGTGCTTAATCTATTAATCTAGGGCTTAAGACCTTTGAAAATTCTCCTTATATCCCATAACATGAAATTGGGCTCATAAGGCCCAAATTCTTTTTTCTAATGACTTTATAAAAGGAGTATTTACATATATGATCAATTTGCTATTTAACAAAAACTCTAAAAAGGCCCAATTAGTATATTGAGTTAGGCATTGGGTTTCTCGAGTTCTATGTGAACTCTCGAAATAACTTAGAGCTGTTAACCAAGACTTGATTACATTAAACAAGTTTAATTTACCACTTTCTCTACTTTTATTCTAGTTGTTAATTGTTTCTATTTTTCTTTTTATTATTTGTGTACTTTGTGTAAAATTACTATTTTGTCCTTCACGGTTCTATACATTTGGGGCTATTTGTGATAAGGCATCATTTGGTCCATTAGTTTTGAGATCTTAAGATTCGGGTTTCAAACTTGAACGTTTTATTTCAGAATCACCATTTTGCCTAGAGTGAAAATTTCGTGTAAAAATTCGTGTCGTGATATCCGTCGGGAATTTGATAAAAACTTCTAACCAAAGCCATCTCTATCTATCTCTCTCTCCTCTCCTCTCTCTAACGATAGTGTCGTCAACCACAATTAACGGCTTGATTTGTCATCGTATCTTCCTCACGTCAGCTACATGTCCTCTTCCTCTCTTTCTCTATCTTTTCTGCTTTCAATGTTTTTTTTCAGAATCTCATGGTTAATTAGGAAAGATCCTCAGATATTTATGTATATGTATAGGAGTGTATATGTCTTTAGCTTTGAACGTAAGCATGGATTTCTTCTACTGTTCTTCTTCTCCTTATATAGAAAGCAGGTCAGTTATTGAAGCTTTGGTATATGGAACTGTTTATGGTGCATTAAATTGGACAGAACTTGCTTTGGAAGTGGTAGAAGTTTGTAGGCCTTGTGTCGTTATGGTGCATTAAATCTCGGTTGTTGTCATGTAATTGTGGTCTCTTGTCTCTCGTTTGTTGTGTCATTATTATGATCATTTATTTGAGTAACTTGTCTTATCAATTGCCATCTCCTCAAGCACCACCTTACTTTGAGATTTTAAGTCATTCACCTACTAATTTTCTTCAAGAAAAGTGGTATTCCTAGAAACAAACACCTCGTTAACTCGAGTATTGTAGAAGAAACTTTCTTTAGTTCTCTTTTGGATATTCTATTAATAGGCATACTTCAAAATTGGCCCAATTCTAATTTTTCAACCTGGATCTTTCTAATATGAGTCCTAAATTCAAATATAGTATAAAGAAATTGGTTGTCCCGACCATTTAATTGACAAATTTAAATGATCAATTCTTATCGTAGTTTTTAGTTATTTTGTTTCAATTTAATACTATATGAATATATATATATATAGTTTGAAATTTCTCTCTCCTCTCCAGAATTTTTGGCTTTCATGCGTGCATTCATACGCGTATGACGTGTACATGTATATGTCTGCGTTACAGACTCTTCATTTTGTTTGTTTGTTTATTTATTTATTTGCAAATATGTGAATATGCGTAGTTATATATTGTTGGAACTAATCTATTTGAGCATGTGACTCAGACAGAAGTACGAATATACACCTAATCCTCCAAGTATAACATATCGATATTGACTGAATATAAAAAATGCTTAATATTTGTATAAGAGCTTTCGGACAAACAACAAAAAAATTTTATTAGAATTTTAGTAACACATTAGAATATTTATTCTAACATTTTTATATACAATTAGAAATATTTAAACTCATTTTGATCTATTAAAGTTCTATTAACTACGGTTTTAAGTTTGAACTTATTAAAAGCAGAAGCAAGAATCCGGTCAAACGACCCCCTATATATATAACATGTGCCTTTCAACTTAAAAAACATATGCGTGAAAAAAAAATAAACTCCCTCAAGGCATCATGTTCACGGCAAGAAAAGGGATGAGGATAACCATGATCAGCACCAAGACGTCATGTTCTATGCTGGCTCTTCTTCTTCTACTCATCGCCGCCGTCGACGGTGGCCGTCAGCCAATTATTACTTTCGATCGTTATCCGGTTTCGGACGGTATTGACGGTGATGATCACGTTCACAATCAGGTTGACCAAAACAACTCCATCTTGTTGCTTCCATCTCAAGAATTTGAATGGAATTCATCGGAGGAGATCAATGAATGCGAACAAATGTACGGATTCCTACCATGTTCTAACAACATGTTTGGCCATCTTTTCCTCATACTTGTCTACGAATACCTGCTCTTCCACGGAGAGTCCTATTTAGCCGAAGGGAGTGAGAGGATTTTCAAGATTCTTGGTCCCGGTTTCTTCGGCGCCAGTGCCTTCCATGTCCTCGGTGCCCTTCCCGAGTCTTTGTTGCTTCTCGGTATGTATTTTCCTTTCAGATTCTTTTTATGTTAGAATACCTTTATTAATTACAAGCCATGTTTTAACTTTTAGTACATCAAAACAATAATTCAATAAACAAAATAAAATAAAGAAAAGCCCATAAAACTGATTTAGATTTTAACCCAAATTATCAGTAGTTTTTTTTTTTTTCTTTACCCGATTTTAAATTCTCATTCTTTCTTGCCCTTACAAATTCTTGAGTCATTTAGTTCTCTCTCTCTCTCTCTCTCTTTTTTTTTTGATAATTTGCAATAGATTATTGCTTTCTGATAATTTAGCTCTCTTTCTTTTTATGTTTTTTTGTTCTTATGCTTCATTTTGTTAAAATATTAGGCAAATTTTGAGTGAAATACAAAGTAATACTTTTAGTACTTACTGTTAATATAGAGAATATATAGAGTACTTTGCCTAAATGCATATACCATGCGATTTTGTAAGATTACATTGTTCGATATAATATCTTTTTAAGAAAAACTTGAAGGCGGATTGTAGAGTTTGGTGTAGAATTAATACTTTTTTAATACCTTTTTATGTCTTTTAGAATAAAAATTATGCTAGCTAGTTTGGAGTCGAGCTGGCAGCTTACCTGCCCCTTGTTTGGCTACTAATAATTATATATTATTTATCTTAATATAGACTATATATAAACAAAATATACATATATATATACACAAATAGGTATAGATAGAGTTGTCAAGAAGGATGACTCTGCGACCGGTTCCAGCTTTCAAAATGTCATGGAGATCTCACGTCCCTAGCGTCATATATATATTGCCACTTGCGCACGTGTTAGTTGACAAACCTTAATTAAATATACAAGCCACTACACTTCAATTAATCAATATATGTACGCAAGCTAATGTATTTGGTGAAATCAAGTTGAAGAAACGAAAAATATATTTGGTGAATCTCTATATATAAATCTAAATTATTGAATGTGAACACATGGTGGCTTTAAAGTCAAAATAACGAATTAGTCTTTGTTCTTTTTTTTTTCTTTTTCTTTTTAGGATAGTGGACTTTTTATTTGCCATTGAATCCAATAAGAATTCGAACATGTAACAAAATAAGAATTAATGCTAAATTATGTTCAATAAATATTTATTTTGCAACAGTAACGCTAGCACTATTAATCCAATTTTTTTCTTATATATATATATATATATATATATGTTTTTGAAATATTTTGGCAGTCTATAATTTGGTCGTAGTTCTGAAATTGACGATATATTTTGAAATTTAATGTTGTTACATATCCGTCACGTAATTACTAGAAATTTAACAGTAATATTCATTAAAAAAAACAAAATTATTAGCAGTTAATTTTTGTTAAGAGGTTTCAATAGTTACAAACAAAATTATAAAAATAAGTGCAAGTCTTAATTATTTTTGATGATGTGGCATATTAGATGACTTGCTAGAGCAGGTTAAACAAATAGTTTACCTTAAATATTAATTAAAAAAGTAAATTAAATTTTTGAAACAAATTTGCAAAAAAATAAATAAATAAATAAATAATAAAAAAAGAAAAAGAAAAGTCGTAACCTTTTTTTTTTTTTAACAGGTCATTCAATAAAAATATTCTTTCAAAATAAATATTGAATATCCAAAAACAAATTTTAGATTCAAGGAGGAGAAATTTTTTCCCTTTTTTTATTGAATGACCTGTTTAAAAAAAAAAGGGTTACGGCTTTTCTTTTTCTTTTTTTATTATTTATTTATTTATTTTTTTTTTTTTGCAAATTTGTTTCAAAAATTTAGTTTACTGGCATGACATTACATATACTGCTAATTTAGTGTTTCCAGTTCCACCAATATTACCTTTTTTTTTTTTTCTTTGTCTTTCTTTTATTGTTTTAAAATGAAAAAACTTCATCTATTCAAAGTTTTTGCGTAAAATTTCTAACATTAAAAACTTGCTTGCGAAAAAAGCATTATCATTTAAATTTAGAAAAGAAATAATGCACCAAATTATCTTTCAAGTGGATTTTTATCTGGTCAAACTCAAAAGCTTATTCTTTAGGTTTTTACTTGATAGGCTGGCTAGGTAGTAGTGGCTATTTTGTTTTTGTTTTTTTTTTGTTTTTTTTGTTTTTTGTTTTTTGTGTTTTTTTTGCTTGAGATATTCTTAACTTATGCTTATCTGATTCTTTCTTCGTTTTCTTTGTTTTTTTTTTTTTTTCATTTTCGATAATATAAATTTATTAATTGTTTATGAAATATACATGTAGAGTGTAGAATTATACTAATGGATTCTAAATTGTACGTTTTTTTAGTTATGATGTTATATTATGTGGTATTTATTATAAGTTTAGTTAATCATTATTTTGTATTCTTTGAATGCATATTATAATATTGTGTTCTTATATGTATATAAAAAACTAATTAGCAATTTCTTTTGACATTCAGTTTTTTTTTTTTTTTTTTTTCCCTGCATATGATACCTTGTGCCACAGAAATTGAGTAGTTCTTTGCTTTTTTTATGTTACGGATTTTTTTTCATTTTCGTTTCTTTTTATTAATCCTTAATATCGTGAGACTATTAAGCCACTTAACATTTTTTTTAACATAAATTAAAAAAAAACCCAAATTAAAATGACTTAGAATGAGATTTATGAATAACGGATTGAATTGTTACTTTAGATTTTATTTAAATAAAAAAAGTTATGGGTATGATTTCAATGGTTACTCTAATATTTAGGTATAGTTTTTCAATTGTGTGATGCATATAAGACAGTTCTAACAAATTGAATTTTTACTTTCTTTAGATTCTATTTAAATAAAAAAGTTATAAAAGCTAACTCAGTAAGTTAAGAATAAGTTACCCATCTAAAATTGGATTTAATGAATTCTACAAGTTCAATGTTCATAAATTTTCGTTTCAAGGTTAACAGCCCTTTTATATCAAAATCCAGGCAAGAAACAAAAGCAACAGAACCAGACCAACAAAAAAGTGGTAGCTATTTGCAGTTAATTTTAGTTTGATTATTAATTCATATATATATATACACACACATATAATACAAAGGAATATGTGGATCAATAACTTTTTTTTTAAGAACTTTTTTAACAAATGGACAAAATTTTGTAAAATTTAAAAAAATGACCATTTCTAAAAAAAAATTGTCAATCAGTAATTATCTGATTAATATATTGACCATGATTAATCAGTTATTGACCAATATTAATATGTATTTTTTACTAATTAACTTGATCAATAATTGATTAACGATATTTTCGTAAATAAAATAGATTTTGCTACTTAAAACTGTCTTTTTACATCATTTTTCCTTAGATAAATGTATTATGAGAAACTAGTTGAAAACATTGAATTAATGCAATAGTTCTGGTTTGACAGTTTCTGGGCTACTAAATACGAAGGAGAAAGCTCAGGAATACGTGTTCACAGGGGTGGGGTTATTGGCTGGCTCATCAATTCTGCTTCTCACTTTGGTGTGGGGAACTTGTGTTATCGCTGGCCGCCAGAATTTTTCAAATATGTCCTTCTCTTCTAATATTATTCCTGCTTCCAATCAGAATTATTCAAATCCATCAAGATTTAATATTTTTCTTTACAAAAAAAGACTTGGAGCATTCTTGACTGGTCAGTTTTCTCTTCTCCGCCCCACTTGTGTGATGTGTCAGTGTCATCCTTTTTATCTTTCATCATTAGGTGTACATCTTAAAGTCTATATCTATATCTATATATATATATATATATATATGTGTATGTATGTATGTATTCAAGGTTTTATTCATAGCCTCTGAATTTTAAATCGCCCAAAAATATACTAGTTCTCTAACTATTAATTTATCACATATAATAGTCATTCCCTCCGATAAAATTAATTAGACTGTAAGTACCTTATTCAGGATTTATTTTGTCATTTTCAAGTTTTAGTTTTCAAAACACTTGTGATCTAATATTAAAAATGAAAAAAAAAAAAGCATTGATTAAAACTTTCTTGATCTTTACATTGTAATTACAATATGGTTTTAAACCTTTTTTGGGAAATGGCTATAACGGCACAAGTTAATAATTCGAAAACTAATTCTTGGACGTTTCATAATTTGGGTACTGAAATAAGATTGGACCTAATAATTTAGGGACAAAAATGAAATTAAATATTTATAAATTATCATTTTCAAATAGACCAATGGAAGTTTCTTTGTGCATTGTAGTAATATCCGGAACCCATAATCATATTAATTGGTCTTTAAATTAAATGATACTTAATTAGGCAGTCATTAAAATTTTAGTCCCGAAAAGTGGGGGAAATATATATATGAAAGGCCGAAAAACAAACTGTTGACTAATTACATTTGAAAGAAGAATAAGTGTGGAAAATTCTTGTATCCAGTACTGGATATTATTGATACTTTTAATTTTTTAATTTAGAAACACTTATAAACTAGTTGATTTACATTTAACTTTCTATTTAGAATTTTATCACAAAACATTAGATGAAACAATATAACTTTAGAATCACCTGATTAGTATAACGTATCACAGAAAATATTACCAATGTCGTAGAAGAGAGTGCCGGATAGAAGCTCCTCCATATATATATATATATATATGCATTTAGTAGTACGACGAGAACGTGATTTATAATACTTTGTGCGCACTGCTGTAATTATTTATTGTAATTCTAATTTGCAGGTTGTGGAATTACTACGGATTCAGAGACAAGCTACCTAGCAAGGATCATGGCTTTCTCCGTGACACCATTTGTGATCATACAAATTGTAAACATTTTCCGATTAGATTCTTCCGTCGAAAGAAGTTCAATCTTGATTTCACTTCTTCTCTCCCTTGCGCTCCTTCTCTTGTATTTTGTTTATCAGGTACATCTGCCCATATATATCTTCTTTTTTTTTTTTTTTCCAAATCATTAATTAATTAAGTACTACCAGTTTTGGACTTACGATTATGAGAAATATATCATTCACCACATGAACTCTAGTGTAGGAATTTCTTCATGAGTTAAGCTAAATTATAGTCCTCAAAACTTACCCCCCCTTCACCCCAAAAAAAAAAAAAAATATATATATATATATATTTAATTAGAATAATAAAACAAAGCAATGACAGTAGCTTGGATCATTATCGATTAGGGCTATAACTTAGAAAATCGGCACGCTATATCCACCACCAGCAACCAATGAAACCAACTTAAAAAAGCCGACCGGATTTGTGCCATATCAAAACCATCCCGGATCATTATTGATAAACCGTCGTCTATATTGTATACGAAAAAAAAAAAAAAAAAAAAAAAAAAAAAAAAAAGACTAGAAATTTTTCATGTTTCAAAAACTCATACTGAATATTAAACAATAGTTTTAGGAAAACTCATCATTAAATGTTGACATTTAATGATGGTTTCCTAAAAACCACTATGAAATGAAAATATATTCCGAAACTATCTCCCCTAATTATTCTTCTAACAATTTTTTAAGTGAGAGGGAAGAAAGACAGTGAGGAAGAGAGGTAGGGAATTTAGAGAGAGAACGATTTGAGAGGAAAATTTAGAGTTTGAAAATCACATTCTGAGGGAGAGAGAGAGAATTTGGGAGTTGGAAGATTTTTATTTCTTTTTTAATTTTTTTGGAGGATAGAATAAGGATCATCTATAAGGGAGAGAAGATTTTAAAACTTGTGAGCAAAAGAATGAGCGGAAATTTTCAATTTTTTAAATTAAAAATAACTTACGTTTGATTATAGGCTTTCTTGATAATCATTGTTAAGTGTCAGTTGTCAAATGCCTATATATGAATTTTCGAAATACATATATTATCCATGTCTCCCTCTTTTTTGCAATTGTACTTTCCACGATCATTCTCAGAAAATCTCCATGTTGTTATTCAGAATGTATTCCATGATTTTTTTTTTTTTTTTTTGAGAAACCGTCATCTAATCTTGTTTAGTTCAATCTTCATTTTTTAATTAGTTGTGCATCGGAGTACAATAATTATTATGTTAGTGTGGTTAAATGAATGGGACTTTTGTAATCTCAAAATTCCTCTTGATAAAAACTATACGTTCGATAGAAATATTAAAGTTTGATTACGATGCTTAAAGCCAGCAACTCCAATTTATTTAAAAGCTTTTATGACAAAACACAGATTTTCCAACCATGGATTCAGAAGAGAAGACTGGAATATGTGAAACATGCATATCTAATATCATCAATATTGCAACATGTGCAAAAACGTGCACTAGGGAAACTCCTAACTGAAAATGGTGCACCAAACGTACATGCCATAAGACGGTAATATTTAGGTTCATAATTAGACTTATATATTGATGTTTCGTGGGCGTGTGAGTTGTTTTTAGTGTATTGTGTGATGGTCATTCAAGTCCCAATGAATGGTAAATTTTTTTGTTTAAAAAAAAAATTTCTATCAAAATGTCATTTCATTTCGCAATTTCTTTAGATGCATAAGTAAGGTTCTGAAATATGGATGCCAAATTGCAGGCTATTCGATGAAATAGATGAAGATCGTGACAATTTCATATCGCCTTCTGAGGTAAAAGAATTGTTTCTGGAAATTGAATTTAAAGCAGTTGAAGCTGACAAAGAACAAGCAATAGCAGAAGTAATGACGAAATTTGACATTGACGGGGATCGAAAGATTACCAAAGATGAATTTGTTGACGGTTTAACAAAATGGCTGGACGAGGTCAAGTATGCTGTGGATCGACAGATTTATTCACCTAGATCATTGACGGATATATATCAGGTACAAAGTCTGTTTGTCATGTATTTATATTCATGTATATTCACATACCATTTTTATCCATCTATAATTCTAGGCATATCAAGTGCTAAAGTATGTCGACCTCTGGTTTTTCTTTTTCTTTTTTTTTTTTTTTTTGGTTACCATCATTTAATTTAAAAAATAATTCTAGGCGTAACAAGATCATTTATGTCTTTCTTAAATGACTCTTTCCTTTATAATCTGCACAGGTTTTTCAACCTTGGGTACAAAACAAAAGAAGAGAACGAGAAATAAAGAGAACTATAATGTTAGACATCCAAGAAAATTTTCTACGCAATGGACATGGACGCCTTTTGACTGAAAATGGCAAGCCTAATTTACCAAATATTAGAAGGTTAGATATCATATTTTGTTTATATATATATATATATATATATATATACACACTCGCTACTTTATATGTTTTTTAAATTATTATTAACATAAGCAAGAACAATTGAAACAAAAAAAACATAAGCAAAAACACACAAATAATCTTACGAGACAGATTGATCACAAAAACCTTCAAAAAGAAGAATCTTAGTGGACTCATAAATGGACCAACTAAGTTATAACTTTAAGACAATTACTGACCGAAAAATAATCTATATATGTTTATTATTTTTATCTATACATAACGGAAATTATATAAAATGAATCGTTTAGGTTGTTTGAACAATTTGATCGGGATGGTGACAATTTCATATCAGAAAGTGAGCTAAGAGCACTGATATTAGATATAAGGTTTGGTAAAATTTCAATGGAAGTTCTGCATGAGGCGGCTAAAGGATTGATGCAAGAGCTAGACACAAGTGGAGACAATTTAATAAGTGAGCAAGAATTTGTTAAGGGATTAGAAAAGTGGCTCATTAACACAACTCCTATTCACGCTTCGAAATCGTCTGTTGGATCAGAGGATGAAATTTACCAAGTAAGTTGTTCTATAGATTTAGTTGCACAAAGTACTTTTCAAATATCGAACATATATAAAAGAATTAAAAAAAATTTCTTTTGGAAATGTAGTTATAAGTTTCAATTATTAAGTAGGGGTACATATAGAATGTTTCTGATAAAATAGTGCACCATTGAAATTTTTCGAAATATTTCTAAAACCTGGGAACTGAAAAACTAAACATAAAAAATATTTTCATTTGATTAATGAATTAATAATCCATTGAGTGGCGCCTCTTAACACAAATGTTAAATATGTATGTTGTACTTATTTATATAGGACTACAGAATATGGATTCCATAATGGTTTTTAACTGTCGTGATAACATTTCTACGACGGTTTTCTAACCGTCATGGAATCCAAGGTCATAGAATCTTTCTAGATTCCACGACGGTTTTTTAACCATCGTGTAATAGGTAAAAATAGGATCAAAATATAGACATTTAAGAACATCCCATAACGGTTTTACATTAAAAAAAAAAAAAAAAAAAAAAAAAAAAAAAAAAAAAAACTGTCGTCCGAAGCTTCCACGACAGTTTTTGAAAATTCTATTCCGCTATGTGTTTTTGCCGTATTTTCCACGAAGAATTTTTTAAAAACGGTTATGAAAACTCCGTCGTGGAATCCATATTTTGTAGTAGTGAGGTACAACTATGTAGTATACTCAAATGTGAAATAATTATTAGATAGTACTTACAATCACATATTTATGGTCGTCATACAATTTTGAAGTAGTACTTATTAATCTCTCAGGAATTAGTACGGGTAGTCCATAACACAATTTTGATGTTTATACATTTAATACAAAATGGCACGTGCCATGGACTTAAGACCATCTTCAATACATATACTAAAGTCAATTTTATATTTGTTGATAACTAATGTTATATCTGCCTTTTGTTATCATCTCCTAGCAATGCTACACCTTTCAAATATAATTTGTTATCCTAATTCCATTATTTGGCATCACAAAGTACATTATCGTTCTGTACAGATTAAGCTATCAATTCCAAATCTCTGATTTAATTTTTATCTCTTTTATAAGAAAGCTTCTAATTAAAATGAGGAAAATAATAATTGCAGAAATCTGGGGAAGAAACAGATGATGAGTTGGAGAAGGAGGCGAAGATCAAAGGAATAGTAGTTGAGAATTCACCACAGGCATGGATGAAAGCCATAATGTATTTGGTAATTGGAATAATAACATTATCAGTGTTGGCTGAGCCTCTTATAGAGAGTGTCCAAAAATTCTCAGAGTCTGCAGGCATTCCTTCTTTCTTCATTTCATTCATTTTAGTCCCTTTGGCTACCAATGCTAGAGCTGCTACTTCTGCAATTTCTACAGCTAGTCATAAAACACCAAGAACCACTTCTTTGACATTTTCTGAGGTAATTTTTCCTTCTTTTTTTTTTTCTTCTTCTTCTGTCTGAATCTCACCTTCAGTTTATTACCTTTTTACTGTTTCTCGTGAAAGAAGTACATTTAATAAAGATGTTGAATTATGTGAATAGTCTAAATGGGGTTATATATGTTCTAAACTAGTCTTGTTTTGGGGTGGTCAATCCGGCTACCAATTAATTATGTTTATCAACATCATATATTGTTTCAAAATGTGAATGAATTATTATAATTTCAAGTTACAAAATTATCCAAAGTTCTAAGGCATGTACGCTGAATTTATTACTTTTTTTTTTTTAAAGACTATTCTGTTCTAATATATGCCCTCTAAATTTTAGGATAACTCACATTTTTCTCCTCCGACTTTAAAAACTCACTTTGTTCTCTGAATTTTCAATTTAACCACCCCTCTAAATTTTAAGCAAAGTGCAGCCATGTAGTATTTTCCATTCGTTTTTAGCGAAAGTTCAAATAGAATGGGCTTGGTAAGACTAGTTTCCTTATTTTTCTGTTCAATTTAAATAAACTTATGATGAAGGGGGTAAAGTAGGGGGGGACTTCAAAGTTAAGGGGGGAAAAGAGAGAGTTTTTAAAGTTTGGAGGGCAAAATGAAAGTAATCCTAAAGTTTATACGGCATAATTGCAAACAGAGTCTTACTATCCTAGCATAGCTCCACGTAACTACACAATTTACAAAACAAGATTTAATATGTGACATTGAATATTCTGTGCTTAACCATGCAGATTTATGGTGGAGTTTTCATGAACAACATCTTAGGATTTTCCGTGCTTCTGTCACTTATATATTTTAGAGAAATGACGTGGGAATTCTCTGCAGAAGTATTGGTGGTTCTAATTGTTTGCTTCATAGTAGGCCTTGTTGCTAGCTTTCGCTTCACCTTTGCTCTATGGACAGCATCAATAGCCTACATGCTATATCCAATCTCACTTCTCTTGGTTTATGTTTTCAACAATGTTCTTCAGTACGTCTAGGACTCAAATTTGTTACAATTGTAATTATATAATGTATTCTTTGTTTTATTGATTTGAGTGTTATATATGTTGTTTGCTTTATATCTATGTAAGTGACTTTGTTCATTTGCACTTCATTATAATGTTGCTTAATTGTTCATTTGAGCTTTTTCGTTTCCGTACATATATAGAGATGGTTAGTTTTTGAAATCAATGCATTTTCTATTATTTAATCTTTACATCAGGGCTGGGAGTGTTATATACCCCTTGTGAGGCCACATTTATAACTTCTTTTTCTTAGCTAGTGAAGAATGCACAATATTAAGGGTTAAATGTTAAAAATAAATAAAAATAAAAATAAAAAATCGTAACAACTAGTGCCATCTGTAGGAAACGAGACGAAAAAGCTTGACAAAAAAAAAAATTTGTAATAATGGTGATTTCCAAGCGAATTGTGAGGAATTCATATGAGAATCATTAGTACTCAAGTGCTATAATGCACAATGGAAATATGACTAGAGATCAATCGACAGATCTGCAGCAATTAGTTGAGAGGCTGATGCAGAAATAACAACAAACTGAATAAGCATTCCAAAAGATGGAAGAATGCTAGATTGAGCACATAATGGAACAATCAGAGGGAGCTAGATGAGAGAATGGTGATCGAGTAAGATGGAGGAAGAAAAAATGAATTCGGAAGAAGCCGCAGGAGAAGGTGAGAAAAACGAGAGAAAGAAAATACAGGAAATAGAAGAAATAGAGAAGAAGTAAAGGAGGTAAATTAAGAGAAGGCTTAACATTCTCAGTCAACCTTTTTAGGAAATTGGAAATCTGAAGAAGACATCCGTAAAAAAGTAAATGATTGTGTGGATGGACATATCATAAATTAATTTTAAGAACATGTCTCCGGTTGAATTGATCTTATTAAGAGAAGCTCAAAGCATGACTATGAGGTTTTATTTAATATCCAATAAAAGTTAAGCGCTCTCTCCCAAGTAACCCAAATTTAACACGTCATGAGAATAATATCATTAATTTTCAGTATCTAAAGTGGTGGAGTCTACTTTTATTAATATTATTTGCCACAAGACTGAGCTACTATCTTTGTTATGCAATGTGAGATTAAATTAGAGTCTATAGAGTACTAAAATAGGTCTTTACCGATTAATTTCTATGTATTTTTAGATTTAGATATGCAACTTCAAGAGTAAAATGATCTGTTGCACCGAGATAAATGCTCAGTTGCTTTTTGTGTAGCATGCGTTTTGTCCAAATGACTCAATTCTCTACTTATGACAAGCAAAAGTTAGATCCTTCTTATTGAATTTTGTCTTGAAGACTTTTCGCTTGTAGAGCTCTTAAAACTTGACAACAAACTTGAAACGTATATTTTTTATGTGCACTCTAGCGACGAGTTTATTGGACTCAAAGAACTTGGAGATGGTTGAGACAAAATAGAATAAGGTATACCCGTTGGTTTACTTGCTTGTCACAGTTAAACTAATTCTTCCGTTTGCTATTGTCGCAGTTGAGAGAGTATTTTCTAACATGAATATTGTGAATTTGCGAGATCATTGGATGAATGACAACTTGATTGTGTCCATTGAGAGAGACATTTTTTTATAGCATTAATAACGAGACTATCATAAAACGATTGCAAAGCATGAAGTCTTGTCGAGTATAGTTATAATTTGTTACTTATTGCATGAAATTCCCTATTGTTTTAATTCAAAATTTGATCTTTATTTGTGGGTCACCTGAATTCAAATTCTGAATCCATCATTGACTCTGACTCCCTTATGAACCAAAAGACAAAGAAGATGAAATGGAAATTGTTCTCGTTGAACATGAGAGAAATCAGAGAGGAGAGATAGAGAGGAATCAGAGAGGAGAGATAGGATTTGGGGTAATGAGAGTAATTTTGATATTTTAATATCTAACAATGCAATTATGCTATTACATATTATTCTCTTAAATTTATGCTATAGCTTTCCATGCCGACCCTTATTCTATTTTCCTATTTATCCCCATAATAAGGGACTGGGAAGTAAACTTGCTGAGATGATTGAGGAAATTTTATTAAATTAATCATTTATTTAAATAAAATATTAAAATCAACATTTTTAATCATCGAGTAAACATAATAAGACGCTTGCTTCTTTTTACTAAATATCTTCAATTCAAATCGTATATGATATAGGGGCTCTCGACCCCCCATAATTATGTGAGTAAGTCATCATCAACCTTTATAATCCTTTTACTTTATTGTTTAAAAAAAAAAAAAAAGCACGACATTTTTACACATGTTTGGTTTTCATCAGTATTGCTCTCTTGAGTTGGGCCAACTGTTATGAGACTGGACAAGTATACTCCCATGGAATGGTTATGGCATTGGCCTGCTACTACTTGGACACCTTGTTACAAAGATGCACCTCTTTCTCCCACATCAAGCAGCTCCATTCCCACCTCCTAACCTCCGGCCAACTCCACTCCTCCCCCACCGCCGCCGCCAAACTCCTCGACCTCTGCGCCGTCTCCTCCGCCGCCGACCTCTCCTACGCCACCCGCCTCTTCCGCCGCCTCCCCTCCGCCCCTTCCACCAACGCCTGGAATGCCCTGGTCCGTGGCCTCGCCCAGAGCCCCGACCCCACCCGCGGCATCTCATGGTTCAGGGACTTGTCCCGCGCGCCCCAGAAGGCCGACGCCCTCTCGTGCTCCTTCGCCCTCAAGGCCTGCGCGCGCGCGCTCGCCAGTTTCGAGGCTCGGGAGATCCATTCGCAGGTTGTGCGACTTGGGTTCGGAGCTGATGTGTTGTTGAAGACCACTCTGCTTGACGTGTATGCGAAAGTTGGGGATCTGGATTGTGCACGGAAGGTGTTCGACGAAATGTGTAGGAGAGATATCGCAGCGTGGAACGCACTGATTGCTGGATTGGCTCAGGGGAGTCGACCCACAGAGGCTTTAGATTTGTTTAGGAGGTTGAGAGAGG
Organism: Ficus hispida; assembly: GCA_025413025.1. Taxonomy (NCBI): domain Eukaryota; kingdom Viridiplantae; phylum Streptophyta; class Magnoliopsida; order Rosales; family Moraceae; genus Ficus; species Ficus hispida. The sequence goes on along the minus strand of CM046367.1, from coordinate 17,137,349 downwards.
AAGAGGGTCTGAGGCCTAATGAAGTCACTGTTCTCGGTGCGCTCTCGGCATGCTCACAATTGGGAGCTTTCAGAGAAGGTGAGAAGATTCTTGAGTACATAATGGACGAGAGGCTGGACTTGAATGTGATAGTTTGCAATGCGGTTATTGATATGTATGGGAAATGCGGATTTGCGGAGAAAGCATTTGGGGTGTTTCGAAGTATGAGATGCAGGAAGAGTCTTGTGACATGGAATACAATGATCATGGCGTTTGCATTGCACGGAGAAGTAAATAAGGCGCTCGACCTTTTCAGACAGATGAGGGAAGCTGGAGTGGAGCCTGATGATGTGTCTTATCTTGGTGCACTGTGTGCCTGCAATCATGCAGGGCTAGTGGATGAAGGGGTTAGGCTATTTGTTTCGATGGAGTGGTGCGGTTTGGTTCCTAACGTTAAGCATTATGGGAGTGTGGTTGATCTGTTGGGTCGAGCTGGGAGGGTCCAAGAGGCTTATAAGATGATAAGCTCTATGCCTATGGTCCCTGATGTGGTGCTGTGGCAAAGTTTGCTTGGTGCTTGCAAGACTTATGGGGATGTGGAAATGGCGGAAGTTGCATCACGCAAGTTAATGGAGATGGGATCTAATAGTTGTGGGGATTTTGTGTTGTTATCGAATGTATATGCAGCTCATGAGAGATGGGATGATGTGGGGAGGGTTAGGGAGGCTATGAAGAATAGGGATGTGAAGAAGATACCTGGCTTTAGCTACACAGAAGTGGATGGCGTCATTCATAAGTTCGTAAATGGCGACCAAAGTCATGCCCAATGGCATGAGATTTATGCTAAGCTGGATGAGATCAAGTTCAAATTGAAAGCATACGGACATGTGGCCAAGACTAACATCGTGCTGCATGATATAGGCGAGGAGGATAAGGAGAATGCATTGTGTTATCACAGTGAGAAGTTGGCTGTTGCATTTGGTTTGATTAGCACAAGCGAGGGGACCCCTATTCAAGTGATTAAGAACCTTAGGATATGTGAAGATTGTCATGTGGTGATCAAACTCATATCGACGATTTTTAATCGGGAAATTATTGTGCGAGATCGAGCACGCTTTCATAGATTTAAAGGAGGTTTATGTTCTTGCAAAGATTATTGGTGAAACAGTTCATATTTTTACATGCCTTACAGTTGAAGAGATTTGAGAAGCAATTTTTGGTTAACCTCGTAAAGCATTCGGGATGAGAATAGGTTTACACACATTTTACTCCAACCAAAATTTCTATACTTGAGGTCTTCAGTACTTAGTATACTCCGAAAATAGAACGAGCTTTTAGCGTTGTTTCCTTCCCTTCACATTAACCATTATGTTTTTATTCGCTCACAGGGTGAAGGTAACTTGGAGATGGCTTGAGAAACTCATTTAAACACAATACTGGCACTTGGGATGTCAAGAGCCTGTCAAGTAAATTCATCACTCTGGCTGGTAATGTGCTTATGGCAAATGACAGATAGCGTAAAGCAAAGTTAAAATGCACATCAAAGCATGCCCATTGGCGTATGCTTTGTCTCTATATCGTTCCAATTTTTTGTGATGTCTCCAAAATGAGCCGGCCGATGCTTTAAAGGATTATTGAGCCGTTACTCAAACTCTACCCTTTTGGAATTGGCCTATGGCAAGCATCCTTTGCAAATACACAAGGACAAAGTTGAAGGATTTGAAGCATCGAGCCTGTCTAGCCTATTTACAGATTTTGCTATTGTTGGCTGTAAGAGTTGACATGGAAATTAATGAAACATGGAGGATAGAGGCAGCAATGTATAAGAACAATAAAGTGGCAAAGGTTTAGTTATGGTGGAAGTATAGAGTGATTTTTTTTTTTTTTTTCCTGGCGTGGTAGGTAAAGTGAATAGTAATTAATGATGGGTTGGAACTCATTCGTCCCCTTCTTCCTTTCCCATTCGTGTCCAAAACGTGTATTTAACTACAAAATTTTATCACATCTATATCCATCTATACTATCCTTTAAAAAGACAAATGCACCATGAATAGCGCTTTAGCCCTTGCCTAGCACTGCCACGTGACATTCTAGCCACTTGTCATGTAACGGTCCAATTACTTGTCATGTGGATTTTTTTTTTTTTTTTTGGTCTCTCTGGCCTACTAGTTAATTAAAAACATTCATGTGTCGTAATGCTATTGAAGTCATAATATTATTGGAGGGACATAAAAGAATACATAAGTAAGGAGACATGAATAAATCCATTAAGGATACCCGAATAACGTTAAAAGCACATTACTTTCATGCTAGTGTTATCACAAAACTATGGTTGTATTGATACTTATTCTCATAGCTTCTACTTTTAAAACATTAAAAGAAGGGAAGTCATTTGTTTTCTTAACAAGTAATCAAGCAGCAACGCAGTAAAGGATATATATATAGAGAGAGAGAGAGATAGATCAGAAGAAAATATGAGAGCAGTTGTATAGAGTCATCAATAACTGAGACACATTTTACCAAGGTTTACTTTTTTCAAAAATTCAGGTACGAGGTAAACAAATCCTTAAATATATAAGTGCAACAGAATGTTTACAAGAGAGGTAAGTAACAATGTCAACTGATTTCTTTCAAGAAAGAGGATGAAGAAGAGACAATGAGGCCGAAAATTCGCTGTTAAGCAACTCGAGTCAGGAAATCAATATCACATAAACAACATCTGAACCTCTCAAGAAACATTAAAGTTCAAGTACATCTGTTTCAACAAGCTTGTAATCTAATTGTCTTATGACCATGAAAAATAATATGCTGCACGGTGGAGAACCAAGACCAACACAGTTACATAGAAGGTGGGTGAAACTAAACACCTGACCCAATGAAACACATCATCAAGCAACCCAAAAAGGAATGAAGTCTAACCAATCTCTGCTAGAGTATAATGATATCCTCAACCAAATACTTTCATTCCACGTCTCGGACGCAGCCTGAGAAAAAATAATCTCCCTGTGAGAAGTGCACACATGAATTAATAAAATGACAAATTGTTAACAATGCCACTACTCTCTTTTAATTGCCTTTGCTTCAAAACCCCCTTCCGGTCTCTTAACAAGACTGTACGGCATATAAGTTCCGAGAAGTTTATCCCATATTGGGAAGAAGGGTTGAGAATAATTGTACTTCAAGCCTTGTAGTTGATGGTGGATGTCATGATAAGCAGTGTTATTGTGGAAGAAAAGATGAAAGATATTACCAGGTAACCAGAGTCCACAATGATCATCTACAGTTTTAAATACGGCAAAGCAGAAGAAAATAACTGCAGTCCTTGCAGTCATGCCCGAGACGAGAAACGAGAGGGCCCCGCCAAAAGTGTCGAGTAAGAGACCCTCAAGTGGGTGATTATAAAGGGCTCCAATAGCATAAGGGACAACAAGCTTGTGGTGCTGCGAATGGACATGGCGGTACAAAAATTTGTTCTGATGCATATAACGGTGCACGAAGTACTGCCATGTGTCCATGACAAACATTGCAACAATAATCTGCACAATCTGGACGGGAATGGAGGGCTGAGTTGTTATCCCCGACGCATTTGCCTCTGATGTGACCTGCAACAAAAAGTTAGAAATAAAGCAGTAGTTTAACAAGAAAAAGGATCCTATACTTGATATGCCAAATGAACTACATATCACTGTAAAAGCGTTGACATAAATGTAAACTAAATCTACACTCCGAATATCGTCCAACTGGATAAAAACAAATTACTGAATCCCTCCAGCAACTGCCTAACACACTAAAGGACATAAAATCTGATTATTCATTTTCCAGGATAATACACTTTTGACTATTACATTGCAACTTTTCTGTAATTAAACCAGATGTGAAGAGAGCAAACAATAAAATTAGAAAGAGTCCGAAGACATTATAATCCAGAATACTTAAAGCTAATTAGCACTGAAATGTTAAGATTTTGGTCAGACTTCAAAATAATGCCACATGAAGGATGAGTTTTAAACGTGAAATATCTTCAGAATTTCACCTAACTATTCTCCTTGAGATTAACAGCTAAAAGAGGATGTTCTTATGCCAGGGAGTTTAGCCTTCATTAAGAAATTGTTAAGAAATTGTATCTGAAAAATGCGACCTCCAAAATGTAAATCGGTAATGAAATCTATCACGGTTTTATCCAAGCCTCTCTTCATTTAGGATTCAATATAAGCCCCCTTGGTTGAAACTCAAGCTATTAGCATGATCATACAGCAACAAATCAATTAGTGGATGAAAATGAATAAAATCTCAATCCGAGCCACCACATTTGTAATATTCTTTTTGCTTCTCTGCATTAGTTAACGAATTTTCAAAATACACAAAAAACCAATTAATGGTATCTACTTTATCATTTGTAACCGCCTATGAAAATAATCTAGCTTAATATGAATGGGCTTAACTAAGACCACCATGTACAAACTGCATAAACTACCCAGAAGATACATCCAGCTACAAAAAATCATGACTTGCATGCAGTTTTCTATCTAGATCCTGGTGTCTAATCCTTGTCAAGTGGGAAATTTAAGATCTTAAACAGAATTCATCTCTACGTGAAAAGACTAAAAGAAAATGAATATTGATTAAAGAAATTCCCTAACTTTGTATTATTTCCTTCAATTACCTGTCTTAAAGTTTCATTCACGTTTCTCCAAATTCTTAGGAGAAACGTCAAAATATATTTGAACATATGTACAACACCCAATTATGGAGACCATTTCTTTATGTTATGAATTTATGATGTGGCAACAGAAAAAGGAGCCGACTTCTAAAATTGCAATGACTAGAACTCTACAAGCCTCCATAATTGATTCATTTAAAATATTCTCAACAACAAAATTCCGTTCCTATGAAGTAATGATATGAGTAAGAAATGCTCTAGCCAAACTCTTATTGCTCTTTCTTTTTAATGTTAAGATGCCACCCTCCAACTTGTTCTAACAAAAGCGAGGCCTTATAGCGAAGATCTGGGCCACTTTCAACTGTTGCCAAAAATGACCATTCTCAAAAATCTCGCAAGTGGGTCAAAATTTACTTCTTGCAAGCAACCAACATTGTATCGGTTTCGAGTTTTCCACCATACAAACAAAACTACACACAGTGGATTCTCAACAAAGTAACAAAAGCTAGGAATGAAACAAAGAGAGACTAACCAAGAAAAGCCCCTGCGCAACGGTGGCCTGAACGAGCTGTTGAAGCAAGACGCCTTTGACAACAGAAGCGAGCGGCACCGAATTCTTCTGATCCTCCTCCTTCCTTGTGTGCAACCTGTAATTGTCCAAAGGAGGCAGCAACTGGTACAGCCCAGCATACAACCAATACACCACAATCGGGGCAAATGTCCCCATTGCCTCATCACTTACATACCCTTCCCAAAACACCATTTTCAAATTAAAAAATAATAACAATAATTCCTTTGCAATTCACTTCTCTATATTTTCTCTTCCGACTTTTCTTTTATTTTCCCTCTCTGAATTCAGATTTCTATCTTAATTCTTAAATAATTCAACTTATAAACTACAACAAAATCCAAACCCCTCAAGCTGCATTACTGTTTAAGATCCATAACAATACGAATGTGGGAGCTTTTCAAAACCCTGGAAACAAGTACAAACAAAATAACAATAATAATAATAATTAATTAAAGTGAAACAAAATCCATAATCTAAGCAAAATCAATGTAAAAGGGGGAATTTTCAGACTTTTTTGAACTTGGCATTGCTTTCGAAAAGGTTTGATTTGAAAGTCTCGGGAAACAATCAGAAAATGTAAGAAAAGAAAGGATTGGGAAAGAGGAAATGAGTGGCTGACTTACACAGAGAGAGAGAGAGAGAGAGAGAGAAGAGAAGAGAAGGATTTGGGGGTTCATTGGGAAACAGATCTATAAATCTTAAGGAAGTAAGGAAATGAGTTGTGTTTGTTTGAGAGTTGCGAAGTGAGGAGTGACAGTTGTGAAATAATATTCGGACCACTTTTAATTTTAAACATTTTGGTGTAGAGATGGGAGGAGAGAGATCGATCCTGTTTGTTTTGGTTGGAGAGAGAAAAATCAATTATTGAGATTTTTTTTTTTTCTGTCTTTTCACTTTTTTCTTTAGGACCTCAAATAAAAAAAGTTAGGGGTGATGTGATAATTAGTGACGGAGTTTGGGGGTTTGACTGGAAATGCATTTAATGTATAGATTTGAAGTGAATTGTGATATAGAAATTAATGTCAAAATTAGAAATTGATTTGAAAAAAAATATGTAATATAGATCTTATTCATTCTTTTTTTCGTGTAATTTGTATAAAAAAAAAATCATCTCATCTCGACTTAAAATAAGAAAAATATGAAATTTTGAAATTTGAGTTTTTAGAGAGAAATGAGATATAGATGTTGAAGTTTTGAAGTTATATTGTGAAAACTTCACCCAGAAATGTCATCCCAAACAACCTCTTATTTTCATTTATGGCACTGTTGATATGCCCTAATATTTCATTTGTGCCCTTAGCACTAAACTCCGTTTGGTAAGACGCAAATAAAAGAGGAAGGAGAGAAAACATGTCACGGAAAGAAAATCTGAATGAAAGAAAGGAAGTTGATTTTCTTCATCTGCTTTGGTATGATAAGAAGAAAGAAGATGGGTGATAAAGTAAATGATTATTTTATTATTTATTTAGCAGGCATTTGATTGGTCCAATTCATTAAAAATTTTGAGTTGTCGTTGAGCAGTGTGTTTAGCTGATTAAAGTTAAAAAGTATAAAATTTGAAATATTATTGGAAAAAAAATATCAATATAGATCTTGTTTATTTCGTCTTGAAATTCTATACAATTTATTAAAAAAAACATCTTATTGGGACTTGTTTATGCAAAATTATAGACCTTTAAAATTTGATCTTTTATTTTCTAAAAAAGAAACTAGTGAATAGTGAAACTTGTTGATATTTCTGAAAAAGACAAAAATTAAGTTGAGTTTTTTGAACTTGAAAGACATTATTAAATATAGGCTTAATATTTATTTATTTATTTAGCTTGCGTTTAGTGTACAGGTTTGGAAATGAATTTTAAAATTAAAGTTGATTGACATTTTAAAAACTAATTATAATTTTTTTTTTTTTGAAAAAAGACAAAAACTTATATGAAAAACTTAAGTTTGGAACTAAAAACCAAACAAAAGCTTAGCTTAAAGCTAAGGATAAAAATGCAATTTGATTGTTGATACAAGTGTAACAATTTTCCCTTCTAAACTCTCTTTTGGAGATATTAGAAATGTTGGGTTTCATATATCTTCTTATATCTTCAAGTTTCTCTTGCATCCACTTTTCTCTCCAAACAAACAACCTACATTTCTATTTTCTCTTCAAAAATCCTTTCACTCTTTTCTTTTATCATACTTTTCACTTCTGTCAAACAAAACATAACATGAGTTTTGTTTGAATCATAGATTTGAAAAGGAAATTTACATGATAAACTTATATTTTAATTTGAAAAAAAAAACATTATAAAAAACTTTTCAAATAGTACACGAAAATAATATCAAAACGGAAACTTTTTAAGTAGTATCCCAAAATAATTTCAAAATAATAACTCAAACGGACTGTTATTGTTTAGGGTTTAGCCACCCAACATTTTTTAAATAGAATGTTTTTGATACTAGTTGATAAGTTATCTATTTTAAAATAGAAATTTGCATGGATATGAGATGTGAGGTTTTTTTATAGGGTAAAATGACAAAAGAAAAACAAGCAGTTTGAACAAAGAAGAAAAATATTGAGTCAGGAATCCGCAATATTCATCGTATTTTTAGTAGAGTATTTCTGATATCATATGCGTTTTAGTTTGTTTTCACACGTTAGAAGGTGCATGAAAATTAAGTTAAGCTATGTTTTTTTATTTTTTTGGAACTATTAGATTTTATTCATATTATGTTAATTTTAATAATTTCTAATTTTAAGGCGGAGCTCCATCTTTCACTGTACCCTTTTTTTTCTTCTTCCTTTTTCGTCCTCCTAATAAAAGCTTATTTGAGTGTTTTCACGTTATATCTGATAAGTTCCAGCCCAAAAAAAAAAAAAAAAAAAGTTACATGTGATGATTATACATTTCATGATATGAAGTTTGGTTTATTTTAAACTATTTCCCGGTCTGTTTTATTAATTCCAACACGACACTTATGCAAAGTACATGAAGTACTGTATAATTATTCCTTGTTTTTTTTTATTATTGTTATGCTTGTTTTTATTTTTTGGTTGAATTTTGTTATGCTTGTTTAAACGTTGGAAAATGATTAAATCGATATTTACATTTGTTATGATAGAAAATCAACTTAAACTCTAATGATCTAAATCGATTTGATCATTATCCAATATCTAAAACTATATGTTATGCGGTGTACCGAGCAAAAAAAAAAAAAAAAAAAAAAGCAGCCAGTCATGCCATATCTTCAATTCAACGGATGTGTACGATAGTAACATTACAGTACAATACTATGTTGCTATAACAGGTAAGTTAAAAAAAAATGTTGCTAACAAGAAAGAAATTAATCAGAGCAAGAAAAAAAAATTATATATTATTATTTGAATCAAAATCTAATGTCTCAGATTTCCTATTTCATTGACTGTCCCTTCAATAGTGTCATATCATATTATCTGAATTTAAGAATTTAGCTACAGATAAGTTAAAAAAATGTTGCTAACAAGAAAAAAATTAATCAGAGCAAGAAGAAAAAAATTATATACTGATATCTGAATCAAGATCTGTTGTCTCATATTTCCTGTCTTATTGACCATCCCCTCAATAATATCCTGTCACATCATCTGAATTTAAGAATTTAACAACATAAAAAATGATAAATATTAAAAATTAACAAATTAATCACTTATCAAAAACTTATTTAGTATATAACTTTTGAGACAAGAAAATGAAACAACAGATTTGGACTCTTGTTATTTTGCTTGAAACAAAATTACATATTGCTAAAACACATCAATCTTTATTGTCAATTAATTTTTGAAGTTTTTTTTTTCCCCTCTGAAAACACTTCCTTCAGATAGCTAGAACTCTCTCTCTCTATTTCGGTTTTTCCTTTATTTTGGCAAATTGAGATGGTAGATTATCAAAATTAGGAATTTAGAAGTAAGTTACCAAAAGATAACAAATTTAGCAGGCATGATCAGTGTTAAATATCCTAAATCCTCAAAGAGCAAATTATTTATACCTAATAAACAAACTTGGGTTAATATTTCAAATTTGGCCTTCGAAGCATAAAGGTTGTCTCTTTGTTCTGGGGTACTTTTTTTTAAGTAAAAATGTGAATTTCTCACAGTTATAATCGAGTGTGGATCAGATGGTAAAGGAACCAAAAAAACTAAAAAAAGGCGACAACAATGTTGACCAAAGGATATGTTTGAGGTTTTTTTTTTTATTTTTTACAATATGTATGATTTTAGATTTTTAAGTATAAAATTTTAAAATATTTTATGCATGAAAAGTTAAATATTACACGTTGATTCATTTGAACTTAAAAGGGGGGAAACTGTAGTAGAGACCCTTTGAGGGTCTCAACCGGTAAAGTCTTTTTTTAAACCGTAGAGATTTAATCGAACGATTGAAATGTTATTAGTGTATCATACTTATTATATATCTTACCTCATATTACCTTTCCCGTCTAAAATCTTCTCCGTCGCTGGCAACCTTGTCGCTGCTGGTAACGGACGCCGGTGACCCACCCCGGCCCCCCACCACAAGCCACAGCCCCGGCCGCCCCACCTAGCCCCGCCCCCATAACCCCCCCCCCCCCACCCCCACCAAGTCCCCTCCCCTGACCTCCCCCCCCCCCCCCCACCCCCCACCAAGTCCCCCTCCCCTGACCTCCCCCCACCACCCCCCCCCCCCTACGCCTCTCAGCGTACCCCAAATTCACCTGATTTTAGCCTTCTTAAGGGAAGCAAAACCTAGTTCCCAAATTGGAGAGGAAGAGAGGCACACAATATCTAGAGAGAATAAGAGCTTGGAGGCTCAAACTCCGTGGGGAATTTCTTGAAGATCTTGAAGAATTCTTGGACAATTGAAGTCCTTGAAGATTCCTCCTTCCAAAATTAGTTTTTTCTTCTTCTCCCTTTATTTCCGCTTTAGTTCTTTTTATTTTTATTAGATTTACATTTGTAAAAACTGTCTTGAACAATATTCACATTTATGAATCTTTTATGTTTTTTGTTATGGATTCCTCTATGTTGAGTTAAATATCATATTCTAGGGCTTAATGTAGTTTTATTTGAACTATGTTTTGATTATTTTGTTAATTGTTAGTTTAAATCCTTTTTTTATTCATTTCTGTTTCTCCATACTTTATGCTTCTAATTTGTTGGGAAATGAATTATTTGATTTTGGATTTGTGGATCGATGCATGGGAAAGATTAGTTCATATTTCGGAATTGGGAATCATAGTCTATGTTGTTGTGAGACCGGCGGGACGAGATCAACACTTAGTTAATCTATTTGAGAATCTTAGTAGTTGTGAGGTTGGGAGGCAATCGACGCCTTGATGATCAATTTAGGGTTAGGCTTAATAAAAAGTGTAAGTCAATAAGTTAGATAAGGATATCAACTTGAATATTTATGTATATTATTTCATTTGATGGTCGGAAGAAATAATGAGGTTAGATTAGGTCCCTTAATTTAATGAATTGAATGGATTTGGCTAGTAATTACTTGATAAGATAAACATAGAGATAGTTTAGCGAGATCAAGACCCTAGAATCTTTGTAAATAGTACAGTCCATTACCATTTTCTTATTTGTATTTCTTTTATTTTACTTTCATTATTGCGGTTTGCCTATCAAAAATTGACTTGCGATAATCATTATACTTACATCAATTTAAGAAACAATATCTATGAATACAACACTCACTCATCTTATATTATCAAAATTTGACAACCTCGTACACTTACAAGAAACAACGTAACAGCACACATTTATAATATTGCTCCATCTACGAAGAGAATTCTACCATAATATGTTGGTATTTTACCGAATCATTTAGTATTTCCATCGAAATACTACATTTTTTTTTTGTCTACCAGATTTTTTAATGTCAAAATAATTTAAAATATAGTATTGTAAATGATTAGATTACTCAAATAAATTTTTTAGAAGCTATTTTATTTTGCTGAAGAAGTTTTATTATTATTATTATTTTATATATATCTACTAGATATTTGATATCAAATTATTATGTAATTTCAATTTACCAAATTATTTTCCCAATTTATTAACAAAAAATCACAAAACTGAACCAAAAAAAAAAAACACACAAAAACACAAAAATAAAGAACAAAAGGGCAAAAAAAAAAAAAAAAAAAAAAAAAAAAAAAAAAAAAAAAAAAAAACTTAACAATCAATCTGTATTTCTTATGGCAGCCAACAAGTATTTCATAGGGCGGAGAATGTGGCAGTAGAGGAGAGGCGAAATGCCAATGTCGGGAGGAGAGAGATTGCAAAACACTGCGGTTGCGAGGCCAAGATTGCACAGATCTCTGACGCCGGACTTTGCTATCTCGATTCCGATTCTGATTCCATCGATATATCACTCATAGTTCAGGTACGGACACACAAAGGGGTAATGGATTAATACATTTCTCGTAAATTTTTAGTTTTTTTGGAGTTGTAAAACCCGTGGAATATATATATATATATATATATATATCTATATATAGTCCATGTTCAAAAGTAAACTTTAACGTGTAGGGACGGTTCAACTCTAGGTGGTTTGTTTGGTTATTTTGGTCCATTTTATTTATTTATTTTTTTTTGTACAATCCTAAAAAATTCTCACTTTCACCTTTATGCCATAAACAGTGGAGTTTGGAATTTATATCTTACAAATAAAATTAGTCAAACGTCAATAAAATATATTTTTTCATAATTATCTTCGTTTATCTAAAAGAAATAATATACTTAATATTACCATAACCAAAACAATTATTGGTGGTCTCTAATCAATAATATATGTCGATGACCGTTGTTAAAGGATAATCTAATAAATTATTAATTTACCTTGTCAATATCAATGACGATGTCCATTTTGATTGCTAGAGAGTAATTTGGTAAATAATCAATGATCATCTACAAGATCATTTTTGACTTTTCAACACAAATAATCGACCGTTTCCAACTTTAGTCGTTGGTTGTCAAAGAGTACATGATTGATTGTTATATTACTTTACTTTCTTCAACAAAATATCTTTAGATTACAAGAAAAAATACACAAAATAAACAGATTACATAGACATCTACTATAAAAAGAAATTCAAGTTAATAAATAGAAAACAATAATGATCGTAAATTAGGGGTTGTTAATAACCGTAAATAGAAATCTAATATTAGAATAATCACGAACAACCATGTTAGATTCAAAAAGAAATCACATAAATAATTAGATTTTTTTTTTTTTTTAACCGTAGATGCCCATGTCTACAGGAGTACAATCGCTAACAAATTTCAACTACGCAAAATAAAGTTACGAAAAAGATAATTCAATAACTCTGAAAAAAGTTCGACAACCAATAACATATAGGCAACTGATTGCTTCACAAGATTTTAATTATCAACATAGAGATCATTGAATAATTGTTCATTAGGTTTTAATGTAAGTTTATATGCTACGTTTTTTGCCATTGACAAAAGAGGATACCAAAAAAATTAACATTTCAAAATGAGAAAACAAAAAAAAAAGTCATGTCAAACCTTTGTCAACTTAACTATTCACAAACATACTTAGGTAGAGTTATTTAAAAAAAAGAAAAGTTCAACAACCAATAACATTAAAACGACTTTTATTTATAAGAATGTTGAGACAGAATCAGTAAGTATATATATTAGAACATATCAATTAAATGTGTTTGGAATACGGGTTTGAGATGTAATTTTTAGGTTAAAATTGGTTGATTTTTCAAAAACTAGTTATAATTTTTATTGACTTTTCAGAAAAAGATAAAAATGAACATAAAAACTTAGATTCTAGACCTGTCAATCAATTAGGCTGTAAGTTGGTAACAAAAAATAAGGGGAAAAAAAAAGGTTCAACTTCAACAAGGTACAAACTAGTCACAGAAGGTAAGACAACTAATTATAACTAAATGCATTTGGGAAACAAAATAGATTACGAGGCCATAAAATATAGTTGAAACTATATATTTGAAAATCAAAATTTAGAATAGACCACATTAAAACATTGTTAGAAAAAACACAATAGGAAAAACCTAATAAAGGAAAAAGAGTGTTTACGCTTGTTATATGACAACATTATAGAAAAAAAAAAAAAAAAGAGAGAGAGAGAACATAACTTATACTATGGTCTACTAAAACTTCATTTTCAATAAATGAGGAAATAAAATCAAGATCGACCACCACCCCATAGGGGAAATAATATTTTGGGACATGAGAGGTCAAAGATCTGCAGCTCTATTACCTTCCTAATAAATATAGGAAATCACAAACTATATTTGAGAAAGAGGACTTAAACAACATAGTCAAGCCTGACACTAGTCCCAATGTCAAGAAACTTTGCAAGATCTAAAATGAAAAAGTGATACAATACAAGTGAAATCACTTTTCAACCATAATTTTCTACAGTGAAAAATTGAAACATGCTCAATAACATGAATAGCAACAGTTAATTCCGTTTAAAAAAAATAACCTCAAACAGACTAAATTTATCTATGTCCTGAAATTTTATGTGGAATGAAACTCGATCACAATTGCCAAAAATACTCGGGCAAAAAAAAAAAAAAAAATCATGCTAATCTTTTCTTGAGCGTTAATTATTACATGCAAGTTGGCTGCTAGGACTTGGTAGAGGTTGGTCGTGAGAAAAACTATTTAACTTATTGCTTGTAGTTTAATAGTGATTAATAGCTGAATTATTATTTTATTTTTACTTAAAAAAAGAATTATTATTTTATTACTATATCATCATTGACTTTGCTTGATAAGTAACCACTCCTTGACAAAAGAAGCACAAAACTCATAGAGATATTTTAAATAATAAACATTATGTTACGCAACATATTAAATTTGTAATTAGAAATCTTTCTAAACTTGATCACCAAGTATAATTACCACAAACGTAGTTTAACATTAGAGATTTTAAAGCGAGTACTACTTCGTTGAATTTTACTCATAAACTTGCAAAGAATGTCGCTCATCGCCTACTTCAAAAAGCATATATAAGCGAATATATAAATATAAAATAGACATGACAACGGACTGTGGTAAAAAGATATTGTATAAATTTGTCACTAAAATTTTGAATTGTAACTATTTATTATAAATTTTTTATTGTGTTACCTTGAAAAAAAAAGGTCAAAAAAAAAAAAGAAATATTACTTTTTCTGTCACATCGAAGATAACATGAAAAAAATTGAAAACGATCGAACACATGCAAGGACATACAAAGATGTTTCCAAACTTTAATTGCTAATAATCACAAGAGCAGTTTGACATCTAGAAATATTAGAGCGAATAAAAATAAGAAAAAAGTAAAGGGCATCTGGAGTATATATTTCAATTAGAGTTTTAAAAAATGTTTTTGAACATAAATGAGTAAATATTTAAAATTGTGTGTTTGGTTAAAAATAAATTACAATTTTCTTAAAATAAAAAAAATGAACTGTGATTGTCAAAAAATATAAAAACTCAAAATATATTAAGAAAAAATAGTTATTTAAATTTTGTTTTATTATTCTTATCATTTTATATAATTTAAGAAATAAAAAAAATTATATTATTTTGACTTGGAGTAAAAAAAAATTATGTATTTTTAAAATTTTAAGTTTTAAAAAATATTTAAAAATGTAAATAGTGAAATTCTTTACTTCAAAAAAAAAAAAAAAGATTAAAAAACGTTTGAAAAACTTCAGTTAGAATGTATGTTTAATACGTGTCCCAATTACAAATGTTCTAACAAGACAAAAAAATAAAAAGAGAAAAAGGGAAAAAGCTATTAAAAAGGAAATGTTTTTTTTTTTTTAATCTGAGTGAGAGAATCCAAATTTTATAATTTTAGATAAAGTTATTTATGATATTATTACTAAATTATACTTATAATCATAAGTAAGTAAATTTTTTTTTTGAACTTGAAAAATATGTATTTTAATACAAGAAAACAATATTTATTAACATAGAAATAAAAATTGAAAGTAGTAGTAATAATAATAATAATAATAATAATACATTAGAAAATACCATGTGGTCTTGATCCATAAAGGTTTGACTTGTCCTTCACATCGTATCCACACAAAAATCTCACTCCCACAGTAAACCCAGTACCAACTAACCCACACAACTATACACTCCCATTTTTTGTAGAATTTTTTTTTTTAATAAAAAAATTAGAAATAGCCAACTCCCTCATTTACCAAGAAGCTTCTTCACCATTCCCCACCCCTATATTTTGTTGTTTTCTCTTTTGCTATTGCTTCTTTGACCACAACCTCAGAACGAGAACACCACCCCTTTTCTTCTGTTAATTTTCCTCCAGAGGGTTTTTCGATTTGTTATGTAGCTTTTCCTTCCGGTCTGATCCCAACCCATCAGGCCCAGTTTTGTTTTTTCTTTTTCTTTCTTTTTTTTTTTCCTTTCGTTTTTGTTTTTGGGAATTTGTTCTTTTGTTTGTTTGTTTCGTGGGAAAAATTTTTGGGTCAATGGTTTCGTCGGAGGCTTCGCGTGGTGGTTGTGGTGGTTTCGGAGACGAGCAGGACTGGCCGCCGGGTTTCCGGTTCCACCCGACCGACGAGGAACTTGTCCTTTACTATCTGAAGAGGAAGATCTGCCGGAAGAAGCTGAAGCTCAACATCATCGCCGAGACCGATGTCTACAAGTGCGACCCAGAGGAACTTCCCGGTAACGCCCTTTTTCTCCTCTCCTTTTTTTTTATTTTTCCTCGAATGTTTAGAAATTAGACTCTTTGATCAGGTTTGGTTTGTCGTTTTTATGGTTCATTTGTATATATATGTATGTATATATATTATTCTGGTTTTGCTTCGATTTTGCGGTTAATATTGGTTTCTGAATTCTGGGTTTTTGCTGTATTTCGTTGTGTTTGAAAGTTGGGGGATTTTTTTCTTTATAGTCGAGGTGTAGATTTTGGTAGCTGTACAAGTCTATGGCTTTGTTTGTTTCATTTGATGGGTTTCGGGTTTTAGGGGTTTTTGTAAAAACTATGTGGCGTTCAAACTTGGATCGGTGGAAAAGTTTTTGGATTTGTTTTGGAGTTTTTGGGGTATATTGAGATAACCCATATGGGGATTGTTCTGTTCCCACGTACTGCGGCGGGATTGGCTCGAATCAAGACCTTGTCGAGGAGCACAAATAGCCTTACCGCCCACCAAATGACCGGTGGTCTATTGGATTCAACTTAGTTTGTGTGCTTTGTAGGTTGAGTAGGACTAGAGTGTGTACCTGTGTTCACTTTCATTCAAATTAAGAATTTTTATGAGTCCTTAGGTGCTTGTAGCGACAGTCTCGTGTTTGTTGAAGCAAGCGTGTTATTCTTTAACAAAATGGACTCTTTAGCAAAGTGTTTGTTGGGGTTTAATGCTAGGCTTCAACTTGATGGTGTCTTAGTTTAAGGACCTTGAACTTCTGTTTGTTTAAGGACCTTGAACTTTGCGGGTGGGATTGGCTCGAATCAAGACCTTGTCGAGGAGCACAAATAGTGTTACCACCCACCAAATGACCGGTGGTCTATTGCATTCAACTTAGTTTGAGTGCTTTGTAGGTTGAGGACTAGAGTGTGTACCTGTGTTCACTTTCATTCAAATTTAAGAATTTTTATGAGTCCTTAGGTGCTTGTAGCGACAGTCTTGTGTTTGTTGAAGCAAGCGTGTGGTTCTTTTTCAAAATGGACTCTTTAGCAAAGTGTTAGTTTGGGTTTAATGCTAGGCTTCAACTTGATGGCGTCTTAGTTAAGGACCTTGAACTTCTGTTTGTTCAAACGCTAGGTATGTTTCTGTTGCTTACCATTTCCTCGAGTTTCAAGGTGCTGGCCGGGCTTGTGAAGTTATTAGCAGTAAAGTTGGGATCTAAATAAAACCCTACCTTCACCAGCGTTTAGGGAAAGTTGAAGGCATGACTTAGTGTCTTAATCAACTTTTCAAGGACCTAGATCAAATAATACCTTCACCAGGGTATGGATGGGGTTAAAAGGGAAAGAGATACGTTCAACTTCCATTTTGTGACACAAGAATCTTTAAGAACTATTCTCTTTTTAATTTTTATGTTCTTATTGCAATGTATGGAGATGCTTTGTTTTGTGTGAAATATTGTTTTTAATTAATTTGATATTTCTAATTTGGGTTATCATGGTATCGCACGGATAGTGAGTAGTTACAAAAAAAAGTGATTTGCAACTCTTTTATCTGTAGTGATCTTGGTTATATGTGGTATTTATTTGTTTGAAATTTGGATTGATTAATTGGTTTTCTTACACGCAAAAATGAATTTGATTTGCAGGTCTGTCCATTTTGCAAACTGGAGATAGGCAATGGTTCTTTTTCAACCCAAGAGATAGAAAGTACCCTAATGGCGCAAGGTCGAATAGAGCAACAAGGAATGGGTACTGGAAAGCAACAGGAAAAGATCGTATTATTATCTGTAATTCTCGATCGGTTGGGGTTAAAAAGACGTTGGTTTTCTATAGGGGACGTGCACCTAATGGTGAACGCACTGACTGGGTGATGCATGAGTATACTTTGGATGAGGAGGAGCTTAAAAGATGCCAAAACGTACAGGTATGATATTGAGTGGCTTTATAGGAAAAACAGAAGATTTCTTTCTTCTTTTACTTTCTTTTACTAAATCTCCTTGGTACCTTTCTTGCAGGAGTATTATGCACTTTACAAGGTATTCAAGAAAAGTGGACCTGGTCCCAAAAATGGTGAACAATATGGGGCACCTTTCAGGGAAGAAGATTGGAATTATGACTTTCCAGATTTCGATAATTCTGCCAATCAGGATGTTCCAGTGGAGAAAGTTGATGAGGGTTGGAAGAATGATAACCTTGGTGTTGACAGTCTAGTCCCTTCTTTCACAATTGAGGAGCTCGTAAAAGATTTAACTGAAGATTCTCTGCCTGACCTGTCAGAACTCAATGGTTATACCAACACCCCATCTCAGGTATATAATCTTCCACTATGCCGCTTTGTTTTTTTTTTTTCTCTAGCACCAGTTTTTGCTTCGATACTATTGTTTACATTGTAAATAATTGATGTATAGATTGTTCAGCGGGATACGCTGCCTACTTGTTTTATGGATGTTCATCAAGATGATTTAAACTCGAGCTCACTAGGATCCCCTGCCTGTATCCCCCTCGTTAATTAAAAAAAAAAAAGTCAAGAAAAGAAAATCTTTTTAGTGTCGTCTTCGAATATATAATTAGCAAAATTGTTATTTACATTGTGATATTCTGGCTGTTATTTTCCTTGAAAGCTGGCACAATATAGACAGAGTGAGCTCTTTTTTTTTTGGAAGACAGATGAATTGAGCTTGAATAGTAACGGTGGTCATAGAGCGAACTATCCATCTTTAGTTTTATAGGAACTTATTAAAACTATTATGTTGTTCAAATAATCCATTAAAAAGAAGAAAGGGGAAGGAAAAAAAAAGTGTATGAATGCATTGTTTTTCAAAATTTTCATTTGATTTTATTACTTTCTTGGGTCGTTACAATCTTTAGTATCCAAAATTCTGCTTAAACTCAAACTTTATTTTGTGCTACCATGAGCATCAAGCTAATACATATTGATCCATAAGATCCATAAGATTGGACTTTTTACCGGCTAGTTACTGAACCATACAATTCTATCTTGCAGGTTGTCAGCAAAGAAGATATGAAAAGTACCTTGGTGGACCCACCCTACAAGGAATTTATTGTGCAAGAACCTGTCAATCAGTTCTGTGTCAACGGTGTCCAGCGTAATTTGCAGGCCAGCTTTGACCTCTTAGCACCAGCTGTCGCTGAATTGCAAGTACACCTGGCCTCTGTGGTTGAATCAGATCCCAGTATTCATGGACGGGAGGTTTTTATACTACCTGAAGAGGATTTCCTTGAAATGGATGATTTGCTTTGTACTGAACCTGATCAAGTAAATGTAGAGGAATCCGTAAATAACTTTCAGGTTGATGAGATAGACGGAATAGGCGAGCTTGATCTGTATCATGATGCAGCCATGTTTTTAAATGACATAGGGCCTGATCCTGACCCGGTTATTGATCAGTATGGGTACTATTTTGGTTCCAATCCACTTGGTCCTGGCGAGGTTGTCGATCAGCCTTATGTAGACGGGGAAGGCCCAAGTGATAATCAGCTGTTTCTGAATGATGCAAACCAAAATAACTATCACCTCTATCTTTATGATGCACCTCCAGCACTTGAGCAAGAAGGAAGTGTTCTTACGTCAGCAGAGTTCTATCCTGGCTCTAACCCTGATCAAACTTCAGGTATAAATCTTTGCAGATTCCTTCTTTGAACAGCTTCAAATGGCAAAAATGCTGAATGAGCTGTTTATTTGGTTGGATATTGTTGATGGCTTCATTCTCATTCTCACACATTGCTCTTCAATTGTGGTTGCACATCGTCCCCATGGCACCAAACCATGTGGAATTGAAATTTTGAGTCAGCTTCATGAGCTCTTCTAAGCTGATAGCCTTTCTCAATTTTCATGTATCATTGGTTTCAATGAGTGGGAACTTTCTAATTATACTTCACAATCTGGTGTGAAAAACTGTAATATTAATGATAAATTTTGTGAGTTATATGGTATTTTTCATTGCCTAATTTTGTTAATTTCTGGTTATGCTTAGGTGTAGTGTTTGGTTCTTCGAATTCTTCATTGCAAGCGAATCAAAATCAAAGTGGCAATGACGTTAATGGAGCCACAAGTTGGTTATCTTCTGCTATATGGTCCTTTGTGGAGTCGATACCGACTACTCCTGCATCAGCTGCGGAAAACGCATTGGTGAATCGGGCCTTTGGACGAATGTCCAGCTTCAGTAGGATTAGAATGAATGTCGTGAATGCAAGTGTTTCTACAGGTAGTGATTCTGAAACTACAAAGTGTTCAAGAAGAAATAGAGGATTCATCTTCTTTCCAGTTCTTGTGGTAGTAATTGCCATTTTATGGGTTGTGATTGGAACTGTCAGAATATGGGGAACTGGTATCACTACATGAATGTGTAAAATGTGAACCATGGCTGTGTTCTTGATCTTGGTATTTATTAAGTGGCCAGCATATATAAGAATAATTGGTTGCTAAATCTATATATAAATTTTGATTGTAAGGGCCAAGTTGTGCTTGGTTATTTTATAGATTGCTGAGTATATAACTTGGATATAGGTTGTTTGGGATGATACAGTCATTAATGAAATTATGAACAGCCGATCATCATTGTAATCATTCTCATCCTTGAATTCTTTTACTATTTTAAAATGTCATTGCATGGTGTATATTGTTGCTTTGGAAGTTCGTACAATTTTTAATTCATAAGTAATATCTGGTTGTGAAAATGAAAGAAGAAAAATACGATTTCAAGAAATGGTAGGGATTGAGTATTGTTCATGTTTTATTTTATCTAAACTTCTTTGATGTGAGCCCAATCTTTTAGTAAGAATAGGATATTAATGCTTTGTACTTGATAGGTTAATTTCTGTTAGTAATTTTTCTATGTTTAAATGTCCTTGACTTCATTTATCCTTGAAGATTCTAAATGTCAGCTCACAATCTTGCAAATTACGTGCATTTGTTTTTGTTTTAAATTGCTTTTTATATCGTGTTTGTCATTGATTTTACTGAAGTTATATTGTTATTTTTTATTTTGGATTATTAAGTGGTTTGCATGACATATAATATTTGAATTTTGGTTGTACCTAGTGCGTGTTATATTTATAGATTAGTGATTTTAGATTACTGATTATCTAACTTGGATATTGGTAGTTTGGAATTACCTAGTCCTTTATGAAGTATTGATAAATCAATCCTCGTTTTCGTTGTATTCATCTGTGTTCGCTTTTGAACAGCCCTATGGTAAAGCTATTACTATTTTAAAATGTTATAGTTGGAAATAATTGTGTTGCTTTGGATGTTTGTACAATTTTAGTTCAAAAATTAGTACTTCCGTGGTAAATGGAAATATGATTCCAACGATTAGTAGCGATTGAGTTTTGGTCATGTTTTGTTTTTCTTTAACTTTATTTTATTATTATTATTATTATTATTACTATTATTATTTTTATATGAACCCCATTGTTTCTTGATACCGAGCAGTGATATGATATTAGAGTTTTGTAGTAAATATCTTCATTATTTGTTGTGAGTACCCTTTTTTCAAGTCTTGTACCGAATGTAAGATTCTAACTTGTTTCACAAGGTTTGCAGATTTCGCGCTTATATTTATATTTTTGGCTTCCTTTCTGTTTATGTTTGCCTTTCCTTGTTTGAAACTCCACTATAGTTCTTGATTTGGATGATAATGTGGCCAGCTTACAAAATTTTGTGTATATTTATATATTTTTCTTCCAAGGGCCAACTTGTGCATTAATAGATTACTGATTATGTAATTTGGATACAGATGGTTCCGGATTAGCTAGTAATTACGAGGTTTTGAAAGCAGATAATCGTTTTTATCATATCCATTCCTTTTTGTTTTTGCACGGTTTTCTTGTGTTCTTTTGCTATTTTAGAATGTTAAAAGTCAAGTTGGAAATTGTTGTTCTTTGGGTGGTGTAAATAATTGTATTTATATTATTGATACTTTCATGGATATAAAAAAGAAGGGAAATATAATCTAACAGGGATGATAGGATTGAGAACTTTATTTGATATGAACCTCGTAGTGATAGGATATTGGAGTCATATAGTTTGTTCTAAATATCTTGATTATATTCCATTCGAAATCTCTTGTTGTTTTCAAGTCTTTGGGCTACCTGTATCCTTAAGAGATTCTAAACTCTGGTTTATGATGTTTCAGATTATGAGCTCTTTTTTTATTTTATTTATTTTTTTATTTGGCTTGCCTATGCTTGTACTAAAAGTCTGAAAGTATGGTCTTTCTTTAGCTCTTTTGTCACTCGTTAGGTTTACTTGGATGGTAGTTCTCCCCCCCAAAAAAAAGATATTTTTATTTTATGAAATTCCATTTGTTTCTGTATTTATCCTTATGTTTATCAAGAGATGCAAAACCACATTCTTTTTGTTAAAAAAAATACCTTTTTACCCACTTGAGATTCATCTTGCTATTTGTTCATTTTCTTTTCTTGTCTTTTAAGATTGGAGGCTTTCGCACACTTTCCTTCAAGTTTGTTTATTTGCGTATTAAAAATTTGACAAATCAATTAGAGTCCTTTTTCTAAAAAATTTCCTCTAAATTTGTTATCAATGATCAATAGTATTTTGGATAATTTCTTCATTTAGTCTTTGAATTATGTAAAGTTTGTCATTTGGGTTCTTAAACTTCTAATTTTGATCAATTAGTCTTTGAACTTTTATTTTTTCGAAGTTTTGGTCCTTGACATGAAAATTGACTAACGATTTCTAAAATTTAACAAAGATAATTGCATCCATGTTTAAAAATTAAAAATTTTGAATAAATTGTCGCATTATCTCAAAAGATCTAGTTTTTAAGGGGTTTTAATAAGAACATGGGGACATTTTCATACGAAGTGTAATTATTTTTGTCAAATTTCATACTAACATAGAATTGAGACATTGATATATATATAGATATATATATATATTTAAATTTTAAAAATCATTCGTCAATTTTAATATCATGAATCAAAACTATTTAAAAAAAAAAAGCCTAGGGGTTTATTTACAAAAATTTACTCTCAATTTTAATACAGTTTAATTAGGGTTCATAAGATGAATTTTAAACATGCTCAGATTGAAATTACGAAATCAGCCTTTATTAACCCATTTGGAGAATGTTGTGTCAGCCATTTTGTTCATTTAGAGGTAGATTTTGACGATATGGGTGTTTTGAACATTTTTAGGCTCTTGAGAGGTGTGATAATCACTTTTAAAAATTTTGAGGGAATGTTGGCATAAAATTAATACTCCAAGGAGCATTCGAAATTCAGTAAGCTGACATTTTGAACGGTTTTGAATCATAAGGACAGTGTTGAAAAGGGGTTTATGATTCATGGAGTACTTATAAATTAATCCTTAAAAGTTTCTATAAAATTGTTACTTAGGTGTAACTTGTTTTTTTTTTTTTTTTTTTTTTTTCCTTTTCTTAAAGCCTTAATTGTTTTAATTTTTCATTGACAATCTGCTCTTGCAATTTTGCCACTTTTTTATTTTTTATTTTATATTATTATTATTATTATTATTATTATTATTATTATTTTATAGACTTCCTCCATCACTATCATAATTTGCATTTACATTTAGGGATTTTTTTCAAAAGACTTTTTCCACTCTGAATTAATTGATTGATTATTGTTGTTATTTTTTGTGGTAATGTGATGAGCATAATTTTGATATATATTTACCCTTTTATTTTTTTTTTCCTATTTATTGTTTTCTAGTTTACTTGATATTTTATTTAATCAATATATGTTTTTGGTAGGTGATTAATTGCAGCTTAAGGAACAAATTAGGGAATTTAAAGCAAAAGAAGATACTTTTCCGCAATGCAAATCCCGGGATCCTGAAATACAAATTTCTAACAATATGAAGACTAGCAGATTATCAATATCCTGCCCTATTATTATGTGTGACGTGGAGACAAAATAAAGGAAAGTAGGGCAGCATAATTTAGGAATTTGGCTTAATTAGTCTACTATTTGGTTTTTTAAAGTTTGATACAATCTTCTTTGATGCTTTGTTTTCATATCATTGGATTTGATGTACAAAATTTTCAGGAAATTATTTGTTAATTGAAGAATGACTTGTCTAAAGTTTATTCATTCAATTATGACTTCATTGTTAAATGCAAAGGAAGATAATAGATTGATTTTGAGTATTCACTTTTAATTTGGGAGTTGCTAAGTTAAATCATGGTTGATTATGAAACCTTGGTAATTTTTATCTCATGAGTTTATGTTGGACCTTGTTGCACATTCGTATATATTAATTGATTCATGCACATGCGGGTATAGTTAAATTTGCACGACATATTATACATATAATAAAAGGATGGACTGAGTTACTGTTCACTGTACAATAATAAACAGTAACTTTTGTATTTTTTTTTCATTTTTTTTGTTTTTGCTATAGTGTTCTATAGTACGCTACAGTGTTCTACAGTATTGTACAGTAAAATGACGTTTTTACCTTTAATTTCCTTGTATTTTTCCTGCTGCACAGTGACTTATCAGTTTTGTCTTTTTGGTATTATTCGGCCATTAGAGAGAGAGAGAGAGAGAGAGAGAAAGATAGAGATAGAGAGAGAGTAACATTGTCTGGTCATTAGAGAGAGACACATAAAGAAAGAGAGAAAGTAAAAATATCTATATTTATATTAAAATAAATTTTTAAAAAATAAAGATAGAAAAAGTAAAAATTATAAGATAAAAAATTATATTTTATTAAATTATTTCAATTATAAAAAATAAAATTATAAATGTTTAATAATATTTGAAAATTTTAAATTATTGAATTAATAAAAATTTAACGACAAATAAAACAGAATAATACATTTAAAGAATAAATTAATATAATTAAATTATAATATTCAATGAATGAAAAACTAAAATATTTTTTTATTAAACATAATTGAAATAAAAAAGAATGAAATAAAAGATAAAACTCTTACATCACGTGATGTCGGAACTCAATCTTAATGATGAAATCTATCGAAAACATCCTAATAGATAATGAAATCTTTTGAAAACATCCTAATAGCATCCAAAATTCCAATTTAAAAAGTCTTGGTAATAAATCCTTCAATGTAAAACTAAATAAAACATAAATAACTTAAATATCTCATTCTCAATTTCAAAAAATTTTTTTTTAATGTTAATGGTGTGTCCTCATAAAAGAAAATTATGTTGAGCAACCACAATCATAAATAAGCAAAAAATAGTCGATAATTAGTGAAGAATAATAGAAAACGCATCAATTAATAGAGTTTTTTTTTTTTATTTTTTTATTTTTTAAGAATGACTACCTAATACGTCTTTTTTGGTGTTGAGATTTTACTATCTTTGATAATTATATATCAGAGTTAATTTCACTTTTAGCACCTCTGAAAAAACTAATATTAAAAACAGCAGTACTTTTTGTTCTATTCAATTTCAACACTTACTGTGGGGCCCAGTAACATTTAATGTATATCAAAGTACAGGATTACCCTCATCTCCTACCCACGAAATAATCTCTCTCCCTCGCATGGCCGAAAAAAGTTTTTTTTTTTTTTTTCAAACCACCATGTACAGTGGTTTAGAGAGAGAAAACTAAAATCTAGAGAGAGAAAACTGAAAACTTATTTCCGCCTAGCCCCCCCCACACATTTTGAAACCCGAAGCTTCATATAATATAGATAAACTTCCATGTAAAGAGAGAAACTTCCATTTACAGAGAGAAACTTCCATTTACAGAGATAAACTTCCATTTACAGAGAGAAACTTCCATCGAAAGTTTCTTTTTTTTTTAAATTATAATTTTTTGTCATTTTTAAGTAAAGGTCATAACCATTATGACCACCCGGCCATAACCGTTATGACCATAACCTGGCTTTTTTTTTTTCGAATTTTACATTTTTTACTATTTTTTATCAATGGTCATAACCATTATTACCGCCTTGTCATAACCGTAATGAGCAGTTCTTTTAATTTTTTTTTTTAAGAAATAAAATTTATCGTCTGTTTTTTTTTAAAAGAACTTTTTTAACTATTATTTAGCTATGGTCATATCCATTATGACCACCCGGTCACAACCATTATGACCACGTTTTTTTTTATAATTAAATTTAATTTTTTTTATGTCGAACTTTTTTCCCTATTTTTTAGCGGTGGTCATATCCATTATGACCACCCGGTCACAACCATTATGACCAGTTTTTTTAAAAAAAATTTTTTTTTTGTCGAAATTTTTGTCGAACTATTTTTTAGCGGTGGTGATATCCATTATGACCACCCGGTCACAACCATTATGACCAGTTTTTTTTTTTTTTCGAAATTTTTGTCGAACTATTTTTTAGCGGTGGTCATATCCATTATGACCACCCGGTCACAACCATTATGACCAGTTTTTTTATTTTAAAATTTTTTTTTTCGAAATTTTTGTCCAACTATTTTTTAGCGGTGGTCATATCCATTATGACCACCCGATCACAACCATTATGACCATTTTTTTTTTTAAATTTTTTTTCGAACTTTTTGTCGAGCTATTTTTTAGCGGTGGTCATATCCATTATGACCACCCGGTCACAACCATTATGACCATTTTTTTTTAATTTTTTTTTTCGAACTTTTTGTCGAACTATTTTTTAGCGGTGGTCATATCCATTATGACCACCCGGTCACAACCATTATGACCAGTTTTATTTTTTTAAAAAAATTTTTTTTTCGAACTTTTTGTCGAACTATTTTTTAGCGGTGGTCATATCCATTATGAGCACCCGGTCATAATCATTATGACCAGTTTTTTTTTTTTTTAAATTTTTTTTTCGAACTTTTTGTCGAACTATTTTTTAGCGGTGGTCATATCCATTATGACCACCCGGTCACAACCATTATGACCAGTTTTTTTTAAAAATTTTTTTTTTCGAACTTTTTGTCGAACTATTTTTTAGCGGTGGTCATATCCATTATGACCACCCGGTCACAACCATTATGACCAGTTTTTTTAAAAAAAAATTTTTTTTTTTGCCACGTCACCATACATTTTTCTGGGTATGTATAAAGTCATATATGCCCCCAGCCAACCCTAAGCTGAAAAATTTCGTCCTAGCCCGTCATCCTCACTCCATTCCCTCCACGTCCATAGCGACAGTATATAACCAACTGAACATAGAAAATTTTAATTTTTCGTCTCTAGTTTCGTTGATTTTCTCCCACCCAATCCTCACGAATCATCCCTGGACCATTACCCATTGATCGAAACTGTCTCCCAGTATTAAAAATCCTTCCACATCTTGTTTCACTCTGTTAAACCGGCCGAATCTGCCAGATCTGCGTCAACTCCGTTTCTGTGGACCAGATCTACGACATAAGCCATCCTACCTTGCTTCTTAACTGTTCCTCATTTTTGAAAATTGTATTTAACCCTTTGACAGGATAATTGTTTGTAGTTTTACAGTAAATGGAGGACGTTTGTGTTTTCATCAAGTATAATGGTCGATGTGACGGCACATTGAGTTACATCGGTGGAGAAATGAAGGGAATATTGGTGCCCGAGACGGCAACATACGGAGGTCTTATTGAGTTGGTCAGACGGGCAATCGGTATGAGGGTACCAACCAATACTATAGTCATGAGATACGGTGTTCACCCTAGTATGCCTCTTGTCAGGATACAGTGTGATGATGACGTTAAATTCTATATACAATTGAAGAAGAAGGATGTTCATGTGCTTAGTAAATTTCCTATTACCGTCGACGTTTTGGATGATACTGCGGCTGACGTCACGCCACCGGAGCTGGGTGAAAGCAACCACATAGACGGCCAATTCTCCAGAGTGGGTGTACAGAGTGATGAGGCTATGCAACTTGCTGATGAGAGAAATCTGAGAATTTCAACTCCTATTACTCGTTGCCCTCAGCTTCCACCTCATGTTGACGAATTGAATGTTGGGGGTGATGCTCGTAAATCAAACGAGAATAGTGTCGACGTCAGCATTGGAGAACATTCTTTTGTCAATATCTTAACATCTCAATCCGATACTGTACCAAGCCCTGACAGGTTATCTGGCTCAGTAGTTGTTGCTGATTATACACCTGTCGCAATTTGCAGAAACTGTATTTTTCTTAACAAAAAGTTGTTGCAATACCATCTTCATCACGATGCCATGAGTAAACACTATCAATTCAGGGTGAAGAGGTCGACCTCTACTCTGTTACACGTTATATGTATAGATATCCAAAAATGTCCATGGCAATTGCGTGCGACCAGGATGCGAGGTAGTGAAATGTTTGTCGTGAAGCGGTTCGACGACGTCCATAACTGCTCAATCGAAATTGTTCAAGGACATCATCGTCAAGCCAAGAGTTGGATGATTGGGAAGTGTGTCAAGGCAAAATACTTGGATCCGACTAATACCACATATAGATCTCGAGAAATCATGCGAGACATGCAGGCCGAATTTGGAGTCTCTTTCAATTATCTCCGAGCATGGCGAGGCAAGGAAGCAGCACTAACCAGCTTGAGGGGCAATGATTCAGATTCATACAATGGTAATGCACTTCCCTTTACTCTATCTTATAATACGTTTATAACCGACATTATAAGTCTTATAATAGGCTTTAATAACTGTTAAGTAAACTTGATTACATTACAGTTCTTCCCTCGTGGGCTGAAATGGTTAAGAGGAAAAATCCTGGTTACGACATTGACATCGAGACCGACTCATCAAATTGCTTTGAGTGTCTCTACATGTGCGTAGCTGCTTCGAAGCACGGTTGGCCTTATTGTTGGCCAGTAATTGTGGTTGATGGATCCGCATTAAAGGCCAAATTTGGAGGGGTGCTTCTTGCAGCTTGCGGTCATGACGCAAATGGCTGCATATTTCCACTTGCATTTGGTATCGTTCAGTCCGAAAGCAACGACTCATGGACATGGTTCTTCGAGAAGCTCCGAGATTCAATCGGCCCTAGAGATTCTCTTGTAATTGTAGCTGATAGGCATAAGGGTATCGAGTATGCAGCCAAACTCGTGTATCCGGACGCTGCCTTCGGGATATACGTCCAACACTTGGCTGCAAACCTGAAGACCAAGTACAAGGATTTCAAAGGCCCTTTGAAGACATATTTTGATGGTGCATCGAGGTCGTATCTTTTAAGTGAGCACCATCGTCATATGGAATCAATCCGTACTCGTAACCCCGACATGCACCGATACCTCATGCAGGCCGATCCGAAAAAGTAGTCGCGCGCATATTTCAACGGCCGTCGGTATGCAATCATGACAACCAACATCGCGGAGTCATTTAATAATGTTGATCGGAAAGCCAGGTTAATGCCAGTTGGTTTCTTAATGGAATGGTTGAGGGAACTACAACAAAGATGGTTTGTCAACAGGCGTGAGGAGGCCCTAAAATTGACTTCGAAACTTGCTCCAAAGGCTGAGAAGATGCTTCACACCAACTTCTCAATAGGCCTAAAAGTAACGGTACGTTATCATGCCAACTGCCACCACGTATATGGTATATGCGGATTTTCCCTTAATCCAGCTTGACTAAAATCGTTAAATTTCCACTTCTTACAGCCGCGGCCAGCCGATCAGTTTGAGTACGCT